>NMRB01002035.1:57912-103714 GCA_002633025.1 Notospermus geniculatus | reverse complement strand
GACATCAAATGCAACGGGGTTTCCAAAGCCATGGTGTTTACTCATTCACGAATAGAACCCGCCTGGGTGGTTAATTTATCTCCGACTTGAAAAACCCGAATTTTAGCACCTTGGAGTCAGAGCGGGGGTGGGAGTCGGACCAGATTTTCACCTGCTATTACATGCCCCAAGCGCTACAAATGACGTGGTGATGCGTGCATCTCGCATGAATTTAGCAGTTCCCCCAAACGGGTATTGCCTAGTGATAAGAAAGTCAATAAACACTATACAATGACATATCTATTTGAAGTAAACCAACTAAATGTGATAGTACCAAATCCATAATTGAACGGAGGGGTGGTAACAGAACAGCCTGTGAAATACAGGTGACGACTGCGAAAGATGCCAAGGGTTTGTGCGAGCGTAGTCGGAGGGCGGAGCGATGTCACAACCCTTGGTGTAGCCAAGATGACCAAGTCGATTCCATATCACCATTTAGGATCACATAACTTCGTTATATTTCTCGCTGTTGGTCCTTCCTTACATATTGTTCCACCTCCTTTGCGTGTGTATCTGTCATTCCGAAAAGGGGGTTCATATCCATTCAGAACCATTTCACCATCTAAAATATTCTCGTTCCCCCACGACTCAGTAATTCCAATGATGTCTGGATCCGAATCAGTTGTTTGTAGTAAGTCCATCTTGTTGCTTAAGCTCTGTGCATTAACGTAAAAGAACTTTAAAACGTCAACAGTAACTGCAACACGCGAACTATTTACATCGTTATCAATCTGTGTTGTGTAATCATATCTACCCTGAACTAGCTGCCGGGGTCGTAACCCAAATATCATCATTTTCTTCTCAACAATGTCATATCTCACCAGAAATAGAATATCAGTCAATTATTTGCCAAGTTTGCAAGGAATAAGCCTCATATCGCTATTTCCCTTGGATTTACATTCGTTGCGCAGTAGATCACGTGATCACCCAGTTAGTTGTGATGTGGCTCGCGTATATAGAAACTAACAAATTTTGGTGTGATGCGCCGCGTGGACACAGGTCGATGCGGGACGTAGCGAGCGCCATCTGTGAGACACAATGCAATTCCTCCAAGATGTGTGGTACCAATAATATTACTTTTTCTGCCCCAGATTCACATAGGGAACGGACAAGCGGCAAGCGCAGTAACGTAAAATATGAATTGGCCTAAAGGGTACAAACATGGAAGAGGCAATTTAAGAAACCATTTCGTTTTTGTTGAAGTGCGATGGCTGGTAATATCTGGATGATGTGGGTAAAGAATTTACTTATCTCCACTACAGTGCCATATGTTGTTTGTAGATTGGTAAAACCTTGGTATTTTGACACTTCTAGGTTTTGTATCTAAATTCTTTTATTTTATACGAGGCATCGATAGATGTGGCGCAATCGTTCCAGAATTTGACGGTGATTGATTCGTTTGCACTGGACATTTCCACCAGCTTCCTCTTGCTGGTGCTATTAGCATATAGGTCCGAAACCTATAAAAATGAAAAACATTATTGGTTTGATACGGGTATTCGTGGATCCAGAAACATGGTTTTGCACTAAACCACAGGAGTTAGAAAAATTGTTATGAAGGCCGAGTTTTGAGGATAACTCTAAATGACTGAACATTGATTCGGTATGCCGCCAGATAACAATCTAAGGAAAAAAGACTATCGTATATACATGTATTTACACTGGTGACTTTGCCGATTAGTGAAACACGTTGATTGTTTCCTGTCGATTGGACAATATATTTTATGGTCCTTTGTGGGGCGACCAGAAATTCTCTCTCTCTCCGCCTGTTGGTCGATCGGAAACTCCTTTAGTTTCAAAAATCTGTAATACTTTAAGCTATGATGACTAATAGTGTCCTTGTTAAGGAGCTGGAACACATCATCATCGTCTACCTCGCTGCCATCAGCAGGCATAACCAATGCGAAACCAACATCACCATGGATCCCGAACTTCATTTTCACTGAAGCAAAGAATGAACTGATGTTATGCTGATTATAAACTAGGTTTTTAAAGTCTCATGATTTAAAATGTATTCAATTAAAAAAAAAACAGGATGACGTTCAAATATTGAGTGACCATTAAGCCCAATTCCTTAGTTCCCAGTGTCAGGCCAATCTACATGTACACAACAGGCAACCAAAGTTTTATGGATACAGACTCTGGATTCTAAAATAGTTTAAATTGACTGAATCAGCCGACTTTCAAACATCAAGCTGATCTGGGCACAAATGAGCTTCTTCTTTTTGATTTATAGATTAACACAGATCTTTACAGTCTGGATGTAGTTTTCATCGAAGTACTGATACATGTACAGTCATTGACATAAGTTTGATAATCTCAAATATCTCAGCCACTTGAGTTCCATTCTATCAAAACTGCACCAAAAGTAAAAAAAAGTCCATAATAAAAATGTTGATTTTTAGGGGGTTTTCTAATGAGCTATTACATAATTATGATATTTCCAAATTTCCAACATTTTGATGCAGAAATATGAGCAAGGTTATATCGTTCATGTGGTACGAACCGTGTTAAAATTGACCCAGTAGTATTTGAAATATTCGAGGTAGTAGGTGTAGATAAACTTATGTCAATGACTGTACATGTATGTACCTTTTTTTTTTCAATGTCGCAAATGAATCGGCAGAAATGCACTTCTTTTGAGTTCCACCACTGCTCCACACTCTCACCACCTTCATCAATGCAGCCTGGCAAGCAAAACAATAAGAATATTATGACACTGGATTCAATGTGGCTGAAGTTGTACAAATATCAATAACAAAGCAGATATTTCAGCAAAGAGTTTCAACACCTGTTATACACATCCTTTCTGAATCACAGTGTTACTAAGGATTAAAAGGGTGGATAGTGAGGAATTAGTACAAGAGAGGAGGAGCAGCACAGCAGTTTGCCCCCCCCCCCCAACCAGTGCGTTGTTTGAGGCCATTCATACTCAAGCTCTTCAATGCAATATGAGTGTAAAGCCCCTGTCACATATCCACTCCGGGGCCCGGCGAGTAAAAACAGACAGATTGCCCCTGAGCCCCGGGAAATGAAAACCGTATAAATGAAAATGGAAATCGTAATGGAACAGTATTGTCTCTAAAATCCACGGCAAGCCGCTAGGTGGGGAAAATCGTCCGGGGCCCGGTGGATTTGTGACCCAGGCTTTTTTTATGTCGAATCATGTTCAACAGCAAATGTGTCAATGTGAGCATTGAAATGCAACAGTTTTAAATCAGCCAGGCAAAGGACAACAGATTGTTGAAAGGCAAAGTTTATGTCATAAACCAAAAAAACTGGCAAGTCATCAACTTATAACCAACTATTGGTCCATGGCCTCTGAATCTGCAGTATTAATGCCTATTATTTGATGTCCGTTATGGTGATATTAAGATGGAGTGGTAGCAAGAGGAGCAATGCCTCTTCATACTGCTGAATGATTGGGTTCTCGAGGTGGAGTAGTCCATTATTTATCTGTATGATATCATTTTGCACTTTGTATGGCATTAGCGTTTCGTCTTGCAGCAGAGTGATTTGTCTGTTGTTGATATCTTCAATGGCAATGAAGACAATGTCAGTGTGTTTCATCAGGTGTGCTTGTTTTCTGCAAAAGAGCTAAGACTGTTCAATTTGAAATTGCAAACATGGCGATATAGTTTTCACTGGTTTGCCTTATGGTGGCCAAGTTATGAGTCTGAGAGTACAACCATTCCATGAGAAGTAGATGTATAATTCTGAAGTGTAGATAAATAAATGAGTATAGTTAATAATAAACATTGGCTTATTGTTAGCCGAATGCGTGTGGTCAAAATTGAATGTTCCGTATCTTCACTTCAGTTTTTGATTGGTCAATGTGCACATTGGGTGAGGTCAAGTCTCAGGGTAAGCCGATTAACTCGGAGTAAATGTAAAGTAAGGGTTTACTCAGAGTTAATTTGAAGGTGGGTAATCTGTCATGAAATAAACTCTGAGTATACAGGTAAAAAAGTCACTGGAAAAATAGACACTGGTACTCGAGATTCCTGAGATTGTACTGTTAGCACAATAGGTGGATTGGACATGTTGTGCCAAGCTGAAATATGACAGTTTTTTTTGGCTTAAATCAGATGAGCAACAAGCCTGGCGGCGACCGGGTTCACGAAGTGACGTTCAGATCATGAGACTGCAGTTAGTTGCTGGGGGTATAGATGTCGGTTTGGGCAGCGGAAAGAAACTCGATAGCAGGACAAGTCCTTACATCCAAACAGACATTGGGTGAGGTCAAGTCTCAGGGTAAGCCGATTAACTCGGAGTAAATGTAAAGTAAGGGTTTACTCAGAGTTAATTTGAAGGTGGGTAATCTGTCATGAAATAAACTCTGAGTAAACTCCGAGTAAACCCCATAGTAACCCCAGGGCTAGTCTTGAGTAATCCATTGATAACCTCGAGGTTTACTTTTCGTAACAACGACAAAAACAAAAAAAAATCTGAAACAACTGGTCATGCTGGTTGCCAACTGCATGAATTAGGCCCTTCACCTTCATTTATCAGCAAGAGGTGTGAATAGAAATAGGCAGTAATGGCTGGACAGAAACGGTTTCGATGGACTGAACAGAATCAGCTTGACGTACTGCAGTATATGAGGGACAATCGCGAGAGATTCAAACAGGCCAAGAGATTTGGTACAATCCCTGAGTTTTACGAAAAACTTGGAGAGCAGTTTGGAACAGTAGGAAAGGTAGTTGAAAATATGATAAAAAATTTGGCAAAGGACTATAGAGATGCAGTCAAGCAGCTCAAAACCTCTGGAGGTGAGACTGATGACCTAAGGCCATCACCTAAACTGCGGAATTCTGAGGAGCTCTTTGATTCCTTTGATAGTTACTACAACATGTATTTCCCAAAGGGAGGGAGTGCCCGTCCTGAGGTTGTCGTAACACCCACCTCAGTATTCAGACCTCTGAACAAGACAAAGGACTCTCAGCATACTGGTAGGCCTAAGCCTACCTTTCCGTGTTCATTCCTGGATGACGAAAATGATGAAATGGACCAGGCCGGGGACCAGGAAACTTGTGGAGTTCCCAACTTCGGTTATCAAACAGAGAGTCGAGATTCCAGCCCTAGCCCTACACCATCGTGCTCAGGATGGAGTTCAAGATGCCTCATACCCCTACCCCTTCTCCAACCCTTCCTGCAGCTGCTGTCGGGAAGAGGCAGTCCTTTGAAGGGGAGATGACCGTCCCTAATTCGAACAAGAAGGTAAAGAAGGGAGATTTCATGGAGTCTTCTGTTTCCTTACAAGAACAGCAAATCAAATTGATGACACAACAAAACAGCCTCTTACAGTCACTTGTTGATGAACTGCATATCATCAGGGTAGCAGTGATGCACCATGTTGGACTACAGGTAGATGAAGTAATTCCAGCAGAAGACAACCAAGAGGAGGATGAATAAGTGACTTTCTGATGACACCATGTTCACTAGATGTAATCAGAACTTTCTCAGGTATAGGCCTAACTATATTTTCAATACTGTGCTTTATTGAGAGCAATTCAGGAGAACACTCATGATGCAACGTATGGTAATTATTTGTTTACACTTTGGCTTATACACCTTGCAGTTGTGAGTTGGTGTCAAGTGTTCGAATAACTTTTCATTTCCAGGATGTGGAAGTGGTGCAGAAACAGACACCGCAGATCATGATTTGAAAGTAATTGGGCCAGGTTGAAAATAAAAGAATACATAATAGGCCTATATAAAATCTCCTCCCATGACTATGGAAAGTGCCACAACCACTACTGGTAATTAATTCAAGTTAACTTGAATTAGCTATGCTAAACAAGTTGGAATTTGGTGATTAAAATTACATTTATTAATATAATGAAAAGAAATGTTGCCCAGGTAGTCACTCGGGTAAAAGTATATGTACATGTATCTCTTGAATTAGCTATGCTAAACAAGTTGGAATTTGGTGATTAAAATTACATTTATTAATAATGAAAAGAAATGTTGCCCAGGTAGTCACTCGGGTAAAAGTATATACATGTATCTCTTTTACTAAAGTAATTTTCTTGATGAAAAAGGCCGCCAATTGAGTGGAACTTCATGATCAAAGTCTCTAGACTCACAAGTTTTGCTGAGACGTTAAATTTCGTCATCTTTACTCAGAGGACTTTTCTCACTGCAATAAGTACTTCCAGTAATCATTACAGATTTGTGAACTGTTTGTTTTGTAATTAAAAATTTTAATCAAGAAAATAATAATTATCGACACCTGATCTTTGTGTGTTATGCTTTACATGAAATGACAAGATGGTGTTGGATTTGTTCAGGGCTGCAGTTTGATTGTGGCATCTGCCTTCAACCATATCGATCAGATCGTTCATGTCTGCCAAGTTAATGCCATGTTGGATACCTCATTTTCAGGCCAGGAAGTTTGTGAACCTATTATGAAGTACACACGTGGCCACAGTACACTTAGCGGCAAATAAGGGTCCATATTTAGCTGGATACCTATTCTCTTTCATCTGGTTGAACCTCCATTTTAGCTCAGTTGCCCCTATGCTCCTTTTTCAACAATTTGTCGAATCCTTGTACACTCGTTGTTGAATGCCAACTGTTGTGGATTCAAATTTCTCCCCGAAAATGTAACTAGAACTGCTGGGTGTAGATTTCGGTAGGCTGGATCACCAAGAACAACATAATTATCAGGAAGTGCATCCAAGAACTGAATGAATTCTTCGGACCATTCGGCAGCTGTCTTGTCATGTGTAGTACCGGGCAGCCCGGTTATGATGTGTCGTACCCGCCCAAATTTATCAACAACGTATTGGGCATTGATGGAATCGCACGACTTTCCATGCCGCCCACAGAAGTACGTGTCACCAGCATGATCTGGTCGCTGAATCTGAATGATGACTCCATCTATGTAAAGCACAACATGTTTCATGACTCCGTTCACATCAACTACTTGCAAGCTAAGTTCATCCAATTCGTTTGGGCCAGGGAAAGAGATGTGCTCAGGGCAGATTTCAATGAAAAAATCAGCAACCTCCTTGCTGTGCAAAATAGCTGTAGATTTGCTAATTCCTTGTGTGAAGCCAACCTGTCTATGGTAACCACCAGATGCTAAGTAAAGCAAAAATGTTCTCATTCGTTTGTAGGATGTCTGAATTAAACTTTCTCCATCACCTCTAATCTCTCTCCAGTGATGGAATTCATCTGAAATCCTGTTGAATTCTTCATCACTTAACCTGAGGTGCCTATGCATGGGCTCTTCGCTAAATGCTGGCCTACGTACGTAGTTTTCCTCTCTATGTTGGACCATCACTTGAACCATAGGCAAGAACAACATGTCTGCTGTCTGTGACTAGCCTACACAAGCTAAACCCCAAGACTTGACCTGTGACTTGAGTTAACTCCTAGGAGTATAAGTTTACCCTAATGCATTTTGAACTTGTTTCTGGGGTAAATTCCCAGCATGCTGAAATTAACTTGAAGTTAACTTTACCCTGGGGGTAAAAATGAAGTAAACTATTATGCAAATTAGGTGTTTACTCTGAGTTTACTCGAAGTAAACTTTACTCACGTCATGAAGTCAAGTCTTGGGGTTAAGGTAGAGTTTGAGTAACCCTGGGGTAAATATTCAGGGTTAACTCTGAGTAAACCCTGAGACTTGACCTCACCCATTGTGTCGGAGTACCGGTATTCATGTGACATCGTGTTCTTTTATCGGGTGTTACACACGTGTCCGTATTTTACAATGTCCATGAACGTAAAGGAGTTCCTCAAGGCTATTGTTCTCCTGTTGAGAATTTGATAGCCTTGACAAACTCTTTTGCATGTATGTTGAGGAATATTCTAAAATACAGGCCATGGAGTTGGCATGGAAAAGAGCGACTGAATAGAGTGGAGACCAGAATTTCTCAGAAACGCAAGTGTTGTCCTATTTAGGTGGATTGTTGCTTTTAGATTGTTGCTATTGTATCACAGATGTACTGTTTACATTGACAGTGATAGCACCGTCACGCAGTGCTGTTTTCGCATTTTCAATGGTTACGTAATCACCAATTTGCAATGGCTCGCAAGTACGCTGTCTCCAAAATGTCACATCAATGCTCCCAGTATCATCTTGAACAGTGAGATTTCTCACCATAAGGGTGTTCTGATTCCGGTCAGCAGGCGCGGATCCAGGATTTTTGGCAGAGGGCTGATCAGGGCCGGCGAAGGGGGTCGTTGCAGGCGGGCGCTGAAAATGCGCGCGCCAACGGAGGGGGGGGGGGGCAACGCCGGACTGCATGGGGGCCTCCGCCAGAAAACTTTTTAAATCTAGACGGCAGCACGCGATTTCCTGGCATCGCAGTGTCAAAACAGAAGCTTTGATTTTTGCATATTTTGCTTATTGCCGCAAATTATTGAAAAAAAAAACAATTGGTGGCGGAGAGCAGGGGTCATGCACGACCCCCGGATCCGCGGCAGGCTAGAAACCTTGAAATCTGCGGTGAATTTCAATGATTTGCTCCAAATTTCAGAATTTCACAGTCTATCTGTAAAATTCTTCCCAAAACGCCGGTGCCCCCTCCCCCGGATCTGCGCCTGTATTTCATGTGGTGCTTCATCCTGAAAATTGTCAACAATGTTTATTGCTTGTTTATTACATGATATTCATAAGTGTTAGCTTGTGTTTTGGACAAGAAATTGGTAGCGCACGTGTATTATATGTAAAGTGCTTTCAGAATGTCCAGTCCTTTTTGCACTTATTTTACCTTGCACTAAAACCTAACCACAAACCACAAATTGGCCAATTAGGTGTGCATGTCATTCACGGTTGGCCGACTTCTAAAAGGACCTTGTTCAGGTCTATGACCATGATGACTCTGATTCAAGATAATCATGCAATCATGCACACGTAACTGGCCCATTTGTGGTCTGTGGTTAGGTTCCATTGCAAGGTAAAAGGAGTGCAAAAATGACTGGACATTCTGAAAAGCACTTTACACAGTGGTTTATGTGAAGCGGAAACATTTGTGATTAACTGTTATGAATTTTAAAGTGAGATGCCAAGCGTGAATTTGACTACGTATCTGCTAAACAGGATAAGAAAACTAAGAATTATAGTACCGGGTATACGTGAGTTCTTCTGCTACATGTGGTGAAATAAGTTGCACTAGCCATGGTAGCACATGTAATTTACCTCTATGAGGAGCAAGCTGCGGATAATATTTTATGGCATGTTGGACAGATTATGAGGTATGGAAAAGAACGATAGTCAGCTTTTCATATCATCTACTTGCATTACAGTGCCTGAGAAAGACTGCAAAGTGGCTGGAGGAGAATTCTGAATGTCTTTGATGAGCGAAACAGGAGCAGTTGTTGGTTTTACGATCGATGTCGATTATGACATGACGTCCTCTGGTATTATCAGTTTTCCAGTTTTTGCTATTATTTCGAAATCTTAGTTGGAACATTTTCGTTCTCCTTTGCGAAGAAGTTCGAAGCAATGATGCTTTGGCCAGAACACAGTTTGCTGAAATGATCTGGTGCATATGCAGTTGCTCTAAGGTAGTCAGTACTGTCAACGAGAATTGCTTTCTTCATTCTCTTCTTCACAGAGCTTGAGACTGTGTTGTTGCTGATTCCATCCGATACATCTCCAACAGTGCATCTTAGTCTTTTTTTACATTCAATCCGTTTGCTGATTTCATCTTGCGGGGATCTTTGACGGTAATCATTTCACCACTAGCATAGGTGGAAGGCCGCCATCTTGGATTTTGCCGGGGCGCATGTAGAAATAGTTCGGTCAGCCTAATCACAACCTGATCCTGGTGCCATTGCTCGCGAATAAAGTAACTCTTTGTAGTAAGAAATTAAAGGCCCCGGGAACCACTTTTAACGCCAAATTTGAAATTAAATTGATGTCACTCGTATCGGAATAAAATAGTCTGACGTAATAATATGACATTTATTGCAATCGATCGATGGTTCAATTTTCTGTTTTGTTTGTCACTTGGTGACGATGGTTACGACGAGGGAATTCCACCTGGAGTTCATCCAAATCAAAAATCTTAACCAAGAGATCTACAGTTCTAACCTTCCCATACATTCCATGTTTCAGGTTGACCAGCCTGGAGTTTTCTAGACCGTACAACTGGAAGACTTTTGCTTTCTCATTTCGTCGATATCGGCAGCCGCTGTCTTGTTCTTCCCTTCTCGGAACTGTGGAACTATTTTCATGTTCGGAGTGCTGCTTCCTACCAGAAAACACACAGTTCTTTCTAATTAGTATTCAGTTCATTTCTAATACCACTTGTTATCAACACGAAGTCCTTTTAGTCTTAAAATATTCGCCTTGAACCCATTTTCAACATCATCTCTTCTGGGAACTACAACCACTGGGTTGGTGGTGGCACGGGTTGACCGCTTCACGATTGTTAAGAACCTTTACCAAAATGTAGTAATCTGCACTACTTTCAAGATGGAAACCTACCACCTGTGCTGGTGGTGGTATAGAAGATAACGCCATCTATTGTCAAGTGTGAGCCCCTTGCCCAGTTGCCTCAGTCTGGGTTGTGTCGGACTATGTACATGTACCAAAATGGAGCATACGTGTACGTAATATGAATCCATGCAATCCAATAGCATACTATACTCGTCAATCTCTACATAGCCTGCGGACGAGAGACGAAAAATGTATTTTAACAGTCATGATAAAAAGACCATACGATTAACCGCTACAATCAGAAATAAGTTACCAGTTATTGCCCGTGGTCGAATCGATAAAAGTCCATAAAAAGTAGAACGTTCGGCATTTTAAAGTGTTTTTCACATTGAACTGGCCAAAGGTACTTGGCTGACCTCTTGTCACTAAACTGTAATGGCATGATCACAAATAATAATGTTACACAACCCTCCGCAGCCAGTGTCATGGCTGACCAGCTTTGGCTGACACCATGAAAGAGCTATAATCTGTTTTCAAGTCAGTGTTGTGCAACACCACTACCTCTTGGTAAATGTGATCTGGTCACATTCCTGAGTTCAACTAAGTACCTTTGGCCAGTTCAATGTGAAAAACACTTTAGTGTTGCATTGTACTTGTGCCGCTGTTGTATGTGCATGTCGATTTGGCTGTTCTTCAAAACAGGGCCAGGTTGCTCAAAACACCGTTTATGCTATTTTGGCATTACCTCTAAAACGTGGCGTTAACGGTATCTTGGCGTTATCTCCATCAGTCAAGCCCATTGCAGTTAACGTCACGTTAGCGACAAATACTTTTTTGAACAACCGGCCCCAGATTCCAGCTTTCGATTGAATCTTTTGGATTGAGTTGAATTTTTTGCGTGCAACTCTTCATTGTCTTAGATATGCATGATTTAACACACAAGTACACCCCCTACAGTGATCGAGGTTGATTTGTCTTTCAAAGACTAACGAAGAATGCTTTATCTGTAAGCAACGAGGAAAGCAAGACAGATGTCGGATGTCCTGTCATTGTTCACGCACGTGATCTGTTGTTTATGACGTTGACTATTTCTCAACATAATCGACGAGGATATAGTTGAGGCCTTACAAACAGAACACTGGTATTGATAAAACAAACCGTCAATTGCCATCAAAGAAAGTAAGTGTGCCAAATATCGGGTATTCGAAAAACTTGGATGACTGGATGACTGAATTTTCTGGATTCTGACTCATTCGTCACTGCCGCGTGAACTAATTCATAAAGCTGAACTGCATGAACAAAAACACCACAGCGCCGCAGTACGGTGGTCTACCTGGCCCGTAAGCATAAAGGTGAAATAAGTGAGGTAGAACTTTATATTCCAGGTATAACTTATAAGTTAAGTTTTACCTGATATAAGCTCTTTTTTCGGCCTTTTTGCAGAGTTTTTGTTTAAGTTCAGCTTTAATGAACCAGTTCAGGCCGCGGTCAGCAACGAGGGACCACCCAGTAACTCCAACCATCCAGTCATCCAGGTTTTTCGAATACCCCAAATATATCGCCAATTACGTCGTCATGATTTGTACGGTCAGGTTTATACACCATCTGATCGTCCGTTTTCAATGGTTTGATCTTATAGTTTTCGCAAAGCCCCCGAAACGCCAATGTATATACATTGTTCTATTTGTTCGATGCTCTCTTCGCGGCATCGAACAATGGGTTTGGCGTTGGCGTTGGGCTTCGCGAAAACTCCCTATTCATTGGGTATCACATCCGCCTGGCAATGAGAATGCCTCCCGTATGAGAGTGCCAAATATTTGTTTTGTGCGTACACGCAAAATGCAACATACTTATCAGTGCCTCCCCGTTGTTACTTTGCGGCTGGGGGTGGGGGGAGGGGCAGTGAAAATATATTACACCGGGTTAGAATTTAGCCCTGGCCACATGAGATAATCATCCCTGGCTCTTCGCCCTCGTCGCATGGGACAGTGCCTTGTACCATGTGCCGTTGCAAGGGCAAGTAAAGGAACGCACCCAAGTATAGCAACATGTGTAGCTTGAGATGGCGGGCGTCTTCCGTACTTGCAGGGGCAATATTAGTGAGTTTGAGATCCCCGGCGTTCACGAATATTTATTATTTATTTGCCAAATACGTCATCAAATATGGGTTTCCAGTTTCCACCTGATACGTTGAACCATAAGTGGAATAATCCGTAAAGCTGAACTGCATGCATAAAACTAGGGCCTCGCACGTTTAAAAAAAACGCCCACGCCATAGCGCTGGCAGTACCTGAAATAACCTGGGACATCCGCCATGTTTAGTGGGACTCCAAGCATGATACAGTACCCAAGCATGTAGGTGGCAGCACCTTATTTGCGTCCTGACCACCAACAAGTGGAAGCCATGGCAGAAAACGCGGAACATGAGCATGTAGGCCGACATATCAGAAGTCCATGTAGGCCATCGGTATGTACGGGCTAAATCTGTACAGACAGTAGGCTTCAGTCATTCCCAAATTCCATACGAAGAAACGCTGATAAAGTTGTAATAAAACAAATTAAAGAAGCTGGTTTTACGTCTCGGCCTGATACGACTATCGTACACTCAATAATCAATTTCTTTTCGGACTTTGCCCTAAAACTTTGAAGTAGGATTTACCTGGAAGTGCGCGTGATCTTCGGATTTCTGCCATACATTTTGAAAACACTCTAAAGCTACGAATCCACCATTGATTTTCAAGCTGATTTTGCGTTGCGACTTGCTTTACAACTGGGTTACGTTGCGACTTGGCACTCGATCGCCGTAATAGACTCGCTAATATGTGATTCCCACCAATGCAAAAGATGTGGTCAATTTCAGTCCGCAATCTAGCGTGGCTCCTACGTGCCTGAACAAATTACAGGAACTCGGAACGACAAGGAGTTTTGAAATTAAGACGAGAACAAGTTACGAAAGTAACTCGAGAACAAGATACGAAATTCACTCAGAAGAAGTTAGGAAATTAACTCAGATCAATTTACGAAATTAACTCAGAACAAGTTACGAAATTAACTCGAGAACAAGTTACGAAATTAACTCAGAACAAGTTACGAAATTAACTCGAGAACAAGTTACGAAATTAACTCAGAACAAGTTACGAAATTAACTCGTCAAGAAGTTACGAAATTAACTCGAGAACAAGTTACGAAATTAACTCAGAACAAGTTACGAAATTAACTCGTCAAGAAGTTACGAAATTAACTCGAGAAGAAGTTACAAAATTAACTCAGAACAAGTTACGAAATTAACTCACAACAACTCAGAACGGAAGTAAAGTCAGAACGGAAGTGACTCAGCTAATCCTCTTCTGTGGTCCAGTTATGGGCGGTTATATCCGCAAAAAGTCGACGTTGCCAAAACAGAGAGGTAGGTTACAAAATCAGAGACTGGCGTGCTTTTATAAAACAGAAATCTTCTTGAGCAAAACAAATGTTCTTTAACAAAACAGAGACGTTTAGTTGTGATTTGGAGTCATTCACAAACGAGACGTTGGGTGGAACTGGAGTCGTTAACAAAATTTGAAGCTGTGCCATATCAGAGACGTTCTAATTTTTTATACGTAGCGATAATTTTCAATGGTACACCTTGGAGGAATTATTCAGTATAATATTTTATATTTATATTATTTTAATGTGTCATGAAAAATGTCGCAACGCAACGCCCTCTGGTGGTTAGCGATCGCCGATCACCAGAGGGTGCTGCGATTTTTTGGGTCGGGGATCTAAAAATAGCATCAAGTGCAGTGTGCAGGAAGGAAGGAGCAAAAGGAACTCCAGCATTTATTTTTCGGTGACGGCTACTATTATCGGACGACAGAACCTGTTTTCGGGCGGATGCATATTTTGTGACTTTAGGTACCACTGGTAATGTTACACTGAATTTACCTTTAATTGGGTCAAAGATAAAAAAATAGGTTTTTAAATCGTTAATATCTTACAAACTATTTATCTTATGAATATGGGACCTATACATGTATACTTGAAATCCTTGTTCAATTTTACATAATATACGTAAGTTTCATTGAAATCGAAGAGGGTCTAACATTTTCAAAAATCCTGAATAGACTATAGGCCTACCCTTTGGGTTTTTTAAGGGTGAAAAAAAGTTGCTTTAGTTCTTTTCAAACTTTGTTATATTGTTGATCTCACTGAATATGATTTCGGAGTCAAAGGGAACTTTGACATAAAGCACGTCTCTGATTTTGTAACCTACGTCTCTGTTTTGGCAACGTTCACTTTTTGCGGATATAACCGCCCATACGTCATGCGCCATAGAAGAGGATTAGCTGCGTCACTTCCGTTCTGACTTTACTTCCGTTCTGAGTTAATATTGTAACTTGTTCTCGAGTTAATTTCGTAACTTGTTCTGAGTTAATTTCGTAACTTGTTCTCGTCTTAATTTCGAAACTCGTTCTAGTTTCTGTAATTTGTTCTGGCACGTAGGAGCCACGGTAACAATTCCTTGCAATCGTATTCAATCGCAGGTAGCAGGTTGCAAAACCAAGTCGCAAAGCAGAAAATCATATGTGGATCCCTAGCTTAACTGGCTATTGAAAGAGTCCAGTGGTCAGATGTCTGTTGATGACTGATGAAGTGATCAGTTTTCCCAGTTTTCTGCTTTGAGTTCCACTCACGTGGGAAAGGCATAGTTTGGCCATGGACCGGACACATTGTGTAATAAAAGTGTATGAGCCAAATTCAGTGGAAAATAATTGATCTCGAGCATTGGTAATCAACAGCACTGCGACCTCAACAAATCACTTCAGCCACCTCGAGTCGTAGAGAGCGTGGGGTTTATTGACCAAATTGAAGGGCTTTTACTAGGGTCATGAATATATACCATTTGGGCGGGCCTAGATGTTCCCCATTGTCTGGTCCTTAATAATTTCCGGATAGAGAGTATTTTTTTACAAATATTTCTTTTGATACATATACTTCTTATTATTGAATATAATATTCTTTTCTAATAAATATGTTTCATTCATGAATGAATATTTTTCATTCACGAATGGATATACATGTATGTTTGTAACAAAAATATCGTAGTATTGAATATTGCAACAAATATCATATATTCCTTTTCTGGTCTCTACAAAAGATAAGTGCCTGAGGAAGACCCCGGTTGGGGTCGAAAATTCGCAAGTTCTGGAAGTTGACATCTTGATATTTACCATATATTCCAAAGCGATGAAATTTGATGCCAGGTTATTATTCAGGTCAGAGCATATTAATAACTTTGTGACAATACAAATACTATACAGTGGAACCTGTCACATTGAACACCTTGGTACTTTGAACAAACTGCCTACATTGAACACTTTGAAATTCCCCGCCAGATCTAACAGTAAAGTATCACCTAGTACGGTGACCCTTGGTACATTGAACACCTCCTTACAATGAACGCTTTTGAAATTCCCCGTGAGTGTTCAATGTAGACAGGTTCCACTGTATTATAACCGTTTGCACATTGGTCACTTTGGGAAATCGAGGACAGTGGGAAGGATATTGAGAGTCCCTGTTTTGCGGCTGAAAGCAAGGTTTTACTTTATTGGGAAGCCACAATGTGCCGCACTTCTCCAGACATAACTTGAACTTCCTCCGCAGTTGTGAACCGCGCCCCCTTCCGTCGGTTTACCCGCTCTCTGCAACTCCTTCTGTACGTACGCGTTTGGTCAACAGATGGCGCTGAGAGAGTAGCTATGGTAGCAAAAGAACATCCGTTGCCATTGGGCCAAAGAATTTCTGAAAGCAGCGTGCTGATAGGTTGTAAAACTCGTGACAGCCCCTGACGCCATATGTTGACCAAACGCGGCGACTTCTACGAAGTGAAGCAGTGTTATGGAGAGCGATTAAACCAACGGGGGCGCAGTACACAACTGCGTAGGGAGTTTTGAGATAAGTAAGCCAGACACATGAAGGTCGTTCAGACAGAATGATAGCACTTCACGCTGGCAGACTTATTTGAATTTCGAAAAAAAATCAGATTGGTTACTTTTTGTGAAATTAGCGACTAGTTGAACCATCGAGGGTGTATGTTTGACATTTCTTTATGAAATAGGAGAATGCTAACATAAGAAATAGGACGATATAATCAAAGACAGACACGTGGATACGTTTAGTTTGATATCAATGGAGATCTCGACTTCACATTCGCTGGGTATCATGATCGTCGAAAATGTCACTAATGAGACGGAACCATTACAGTGTTACCAGTTTAAGACTCTTCCATTTAGTTGGCTGTACACAATAAATGGGATGCCTTATTTGTACCTAAGTATGATGATTTCCCCAATCTTTACCTTTGTTGGACTAATCAACAATATCCTCGCCTTTATAGTTCTTAGGAGGGAGAGACCGTTCACGTCAACTTCGGTCATTCTAGGCTATCTTGCCGTCGGGGACTCGCTCTCGCTAACCTTTCGCTTTCTTCGCCAATCAGCTAGGTATTATAGTGACTTCTTCGAATTATTTGTTTGGTATCAGTACTTTTTTAATTTCTTCTCGGGCTATCTTTTTTTTCTGGGTCAGTTTTCGAACATATTTAGCGCATATGTCACAGTGATGGTGACTATTGAACGCTTCATTGCTGTTTGTAAACCTCTAAAAGCAAAGACGTTATGTACAATAAAGAAAGCTCACACTATGAGTGTCATAGCTGCCGTTATTGGGTTCTTTGTGCCAATAGTTGATTTGATTTATGGGATTCCTGGATGGAAATATGACCCATGCTCCAATTCTTACAAACCAAAATGGAATGTCCATATAAAGCAATGGCTGAATGCAAGAGAACTTGGAATACTTCGTGTATTTACTCCTACAATTTTGGGGACTCTGATGTCCTTCCTTATACCACAGAGCTGCCTGGTTTATTTCACAAGTCGCGTAATATTGGGGCTGAAATTTACAGCTTCAATGCGTCAGGTGACCAGCGGCGGCAAAGCTAATGAAAACATGCGCACGACTTCAATCCGTGTGATAGCAGTGGTCATTTTAAACGTAGTACTAAGATTGCCTGATGTAGTCGTACAGCTAATATATACGATATACATGATGGATGCACGTTTGTTCTATATTAGCGCTTCACACCAGTTTGATTGGCTCCGTATGGTCTCTAGTGCTTTCTCTTCTTTAAACGAGGGTGTCAATTTATATGTCTACTGTCTCACCGGTAAAAAATTCAGACGCACCCTAAGGAAGATGTTCTCATGTTGCTGAACCTTTCCAACGGAAGATTCATGATATTTCTCTGCGTGTTGACATCCTCGATGAAGTCCCGTGGAATGGGACCATGGAACGGTGTCACCCATCGCCATGATAGATTCAACCTGCGAGGCGTGTGTCCCTACTTTTTCCCGTACATCGAAACTGCAGTGAAATCTGAGGTCTGTGGACAAGAATTTGTGAACAAACTGTTCTGAAGAACAAGATAATTAGGTAAAATGATGTCAAAAGAACCGCGACCCAACTCGGGGATCTGAAGACGTCTGTAGCGAAAAGACGAAATATTTTATGAGATAACGAAAACCTTGCTGGAGCGAAGACAATCTTTCAACTACAGTCTTCAAATTTATATGCGCTTTACACTACTGTAGATCTGGAAAATCACCTTGTATTACACAGGTATATTCATT
Organism: Notospermus geniculatus; assembly: GCA_002633025.1. Taxonomy (NCBI): domain Eukaryota; kingdom Metazoa; phylum Nemertea; class Pilidiophora; order Heteronemertea; family Lineidae; genus Notospermus; species Notospermus geniculatus. The sequence continues at coordinate 85,606 of NMRB01002035.1, read as the reverse complement.
TGAAATAATTCCTCAACCTGGGGCCGAAAATTCGAATCACCAACTAGAAATTGGCTTACCAGTCAATTTGAAAGACCGCCCTTGGAAATTGGGAGCTAAGACACAGTTGATTGATCGAGAATTATCGAACGGCCAGGGTTGGTGCCAGGTTTTTGAAATAGGGAGAAAAAAAGTCTCCCATTCCTAAAAGCAGAGAGACTTTTTTCCAAAGAGGGAGACTTGACTTCTCCCTACTAACTTCAGAAGGAGAAGCTGTAAAGGTCACTACTATTCAGTGATAAACTGAACTATGTGCTATGTACTGCCAACAGGGTCCAATAACAGGTATGTGGCGGACCAGAAAGGGATTGACTCTTCCCCACATCCATTGAATAATCAATCAAGATAGGAACCAGTCCAGGGTGATCACAACGCCATCTTCAGCATACATGAACAAACTATGCACATGTGTAATGTTAGCTGTATGCTGTATGTAAGTGATAGTAATAGTACTATGAATTGCCTGAAGATGGCATTTCAGTCAACAGTTTGAAAAAATGACAAATTTCACCCAAAGGGGCTGTTCACTTAAGCAGTATTTCAAAGTAACTTTACAAAGTTCAATAAATGGCACTTCCAGTCATTGTGGAGAATTTCCACTTCTTGGGTATGATTAACAACCATCTAGTCTAATAATACCAAAGGAAAAATATCGATTATCTTAATCATTTTTGGGATTATCAGAGAAAAAACAAAGGCATGTTCAGAATCATAGAAATGATCATAAAGTTGAGAAAAACAAATATTTTGGCACACCACTTTCAATGAAAGTACGTTATAGCAATATCTATAATATTGCAAAGAAATATTCAGAATACTGTAATCATTTTTAGAAAGAAAAGACTAATTAGTTTAGTAAACACTGTGAATGGCTCCCTCCCTGTGAAAGAACAGCCCATTCCAAATAAATGTGATTGCCCAGGCATGCAAGTGTGGTCACTGTTACAGAACAGGTTCTGCCCTATGCATTTGAATAGCAGTTCATGTAATAATCTACATGTAATAATCCTTTCCCATTTGACAGATTGCATTTGAGAGCTACTGAATTAACCACCTGTGGGCGAAGTACTTACAGATAAATAGCCCTACCTGTAATTCCCAAGTTGTCAACATTTATAGTCATTATAGATTCTCTGACATATTTGGAAATACCCGTGTCTTTCCAGACCCGTGTCAAACCCGTGTGTGCGAAAAGCACGGCGAGAGGTCACACTACTACATTGTAGTTTAGTAGCCCGGTGACAGTTGCGCTACATGCACCGACTCTTTGGTCATTTCTGTATAGGCCCACATTGTTGGAGGTGCGAAAATGATGTCACTTAACCGCTGCACCATCTGTACCCTGCGAAGTACTAACGAAAACACGGGGATTTCGAAAAGCACGGCGAGTTTGCCGCGTTCCAAAAACCCACGGGTTTCTTGAAGCCCGGCAATTCATAGGTGTGACCGCAAAAAACCCGGGGATTTTATGTAGTGTAACCACGGCTATAGATGTTTGTCTATTGTTATTTTAACCCATTCCTTCACAAGTCTGTATCAGGATTTCAGCAACATTGAGATAACTGAAAAATGAACAAGTTAAGATTAGTAGTTTAGTAAAACTAGAGCTTACCATGCAATCCAAGAGCCTTTTTTGAGAAAATGCATATCCATTAACCATGACGGATATGAAGTATCCAAGTTATTTGACGCTAAATCCTTTGTAGCACACAACACATGTACAGGTAAGATGTACAATTGCACAATCCTCAAAGCATTCAACATAGGCCTGCTTAGGACAACCTTAGGCGAATGATTGATTCTACAAATCTGATGTACAGGGCGTTGTCCAACATCATACACTATAAATGGCTTTTTAACATGCAAGAACATTGTGGTAAGGCCTGACTGATTCCGAACTGGTCAAACTGATGTAATAGTGATTATGGGCACAGTGTAAAAACCCAGGTTAGGCCTGGCTGCTACTTATGTCAGACCCTCAGGCCATACAGGCCTACATTTATACACCTAGGAATACCGCTAGGGAACACGTACATGTACATCACATAGGCTGGACACTTCTTCTGTATGGGCTCTGGAAAAGTCTAATGCAATTGATATCTGTTACTGCACCATGGATTCTGTGTCGCATCCTGATACTGCTTTATCATGTTTATGGATTGTGCAGTTGTACATCTTACCTGTACATGTGTTGTGTGCTACAAAGGATTTACCTCAAATATAATACTGGATACTTCATACTCGTCACAGTTAATGGATATGCATTTTCTCAAAAAAGGCTCTTGGATTGCAGGTAAGCTCTACTTTTACTAAACTACTAATCTTAACTTGTTCATTTTTCAGTAATCTCAATGTTGCTGAAATCCTGAAACAGACTTGTGAAGGAATGGGTTAAAATAACAATAGACCAACATCTATAGCCGTGGTTACACTACATTAAATCCCCGGGGTGTTTTTTGCGATGACACCTATGAATTGCCGGGCTTCAAGAAACCCGTGGGTTTTTGGAACGCGGCAAACTCGCCGTGCTTTTCGAAATCCCTGTGTTTTTGTTAGTACTTCGCAGGGCTACAGATGGCGCAGCCGTTAAGTGACATCGTTTTCGCGCCTCCAACAATAACTATAAATGTTGACAACTTGGGAATTACACATAGGCCTACTTGTTTGCAAGTACTTCGCCCACAGGTGGTTAATTCAGTAGCTTTCCAATCCATTCTGTCAAATGGAAAGGATTATTACATGTACATGTAACTGCTATTCAAATGCATAGGGCAGAACCTGTTCTGTAACAGTGACCACACTTGCATGCCTGGGCAATCACATTTATTTGGAATGGGCTGTTCTTTCACAGGGAGGGAGCCATTCACAGTGTTTACTAAACTAATTAGTCTTTTCTTTCTAAAAATGATTACAGTATTCTGAATATTTCTTTGCAATATTATAGATATTGCTATAACGTACTTTCATTGAAAGTGGTGTGCCAAAATATTTGTTTTTCTCAACTTTATGATCATTTCTATGATTCTGAACATGCCTTTGTTTTTTCTCTGATAATCCCAAAAATGATTTAGATAATTGATATTTTTCCTTTGGTATTATTAGACTAGATGGTTGTTAATCATACCCAAGAAGTGGAAATTCTCCACAATGACTGGAAGTGCCATTTATTGAACTTTGTAAAGTTACTTTGAAATACTGCTTAAGTGAACAGCCCCTTTTGCACTATTTGTACACGGATGACCCCAAGAATCAATAGGGTTCTGTGTAATGTGCATATCTATAATTCCTGAAAGTTTTACCGCGATACATGGCGTTTTTCGTTAGTTATCGTGGGGACACCGCAGATTGGATGGAGAGATCCAGAGAGAGAGAGAGAGAGAAATTCAGTAAAAACAAGGAAGACCGCCCCATTGATGGGGGCGGTCTTAAATACATGCACATGTACCCTGCAAAACAATTATATCGATTATGTCCGTTCTACAAAACAGATGGCCCGTATCAGTGACTGCCGTGTTGTGCTGTCATCCTTTTTTACATGTCAAGAACGGAAGCACGCGAGAGTGCCATCGAGAATAAAGTGCAAGTCAGCATTATGTGACATTATTATGTAGTATTCCGTATACATAGATTTTCAGTTGATGGTTGGTTACCCTAGTTTTCTTTTCTTTTCTTCCACTTTACCTCCTCCGTTTCGCCGCTAGCTACTCAATCGTCGTCACGCCAATATACTGCATAGGAGAATCCGGCAGCCCTGTCTCGAGGTGACGCGTTCCTTTCAATCGCTGTGGTTAGTCCTCAACCAACTGAAATTGTGGCGGAGCATTTTTCGTACTATGACCGCATATAGTTTTGAGGACCTGAAACCTATTGAGCTCGATTTAGATCGCGTAGAGTAAAGGTTATTCCATGTGACAGATATTGTGTAATGGCCTTTGTTTTATCCGTGACGATGTTAGCATGCTCAGTCTGCTTTTAACAAACTGACACGAAAAGCATGACGCATGGTTGTTCGAGAGACGTCCTCAATTTTTCTCGGACACTATGTTTTCATTTAAGGGCCACGGTATTGGCGACAAAAGACATTTCCTCACTTAAAGAGGCCTGCTCATATCCATCTGACTGAATCAGCCTCCTACTAACAGACCTATAGTCTTCTTGTGACAACAAAACATCTACCGGGAGATTTTCTAACAGGCCAACAACACACCTACTGTACATTCATTTAGAATTGACACGTGGGTACTTTTTCCAAGGGGAACCGTTTATGCGGCGCCATTTGCAAGCAGGATGCTAATCGACTCCCCAGCAGTGTAGGCCGCAGGTGGAACCAAACTCGTCTTTACCAAAGTATTGCTGCAGCCAGTGTCTATCAGCATCCTGGCCGGAACATCTCTCGCTTTCATTCTCTCTATTTCAAGCTGCATTTGCAATATTGTGGACGCCGCCCTTGGAAGAATGGCTTCCACAAAGCTTCGTCGCACTGCCTCCCCTGTTCTCTGCTAACCTTCAGTTCCATAATCTGAACTTTCAAAAGACGAGAGTAATCTAAATTTCGCTCTTCACGTAATTTCCTCGGCTCGGCCACCGTCATCTTCTCAAGCGACTTCGGTAACATGATCACACACAACCTCACCACACACAGGAAGAGACTGAACTAACTCCGCTGTACCAATCCCACAACACTTTACCAAAAGACCCACAGGGGGTGGAGGAGTGACGAACTGAAATCAGAGAAGGGATACAAGGGTCAATTAAGTGAAAGAATTATACTTAGAATACCCCACCCAAACTTCAACCAAAGTTCATCAGAGGGACTTGCCCATCCCACTCCTGGTACCAAATGTGGCGGAGCGGCTGCAGTCTCTGATGAACTTAAAGGGGAACACTGGCTAAAATGGTGGAAGGACACAAGTCCTTTTATGTTCACTAACTCAGGCTTGCTCTATTTACAGAACTCGCATTCCCATTCTAATCTTTGATCTCTTCCTCTGATAGATCATCTAGGCCAACACAGGCCAGATGAAAGCAGCGATCACATGAATCGCAGCCTAATGAGGCATGTGGATCATCATCAGCTGAACATGTCGGACACTGGGAGACATCATCCGCAACCAATTTTTTTCGATTCTTTAGGCCTACCATCTTTTTTCAATGTATTTTCTTCTCTGGCCTGCTTCATGCTTCCTTTGCCCGCAGTTCCTCATTCTTTTTTAAATGCTTTTCTTCCAAATACCACCGCATTGTTCGCCTTTTGGAGGTCCCTGGCCTTTCTCTTTTTACCACTAGACCCAGCAGTTTGTGGGACAGGGTAACGAAGGACGTCTTTGAAAGCTTCTAAGACATACTTTGGCTTCTTTACCAAAGACTTCCTTACAAGTCGGTTAATGGTTGGCCTAGGGAGACAAACGTCGGTAGGGGCTGAGGGTGTACTGTTAGCTTTGGCAGATACAGTGTTTGTAGGCCTATCACCTCACGAATCTGCTGCCTTTTGCAGCACACACCAAATATTTTATGCCCCATTCGTTTGGAGATCATACCCCTCCTGGTATCGTTTGTTGAAGAGCTCAATTTGAATATAATTTTGGGAGAGAGTCATTATATGTCCAATTGTACATCCACAAGATAGAACGCAATTAACAATTAGCTCAATTTGATTTGTGGATTTGGTCGATTCAAAGGCGACTAATGGTGGAGTGAGGACTAATTCATCTTCACCTTCCAAGTTTTGTTCTGCAGTGTTGAGTACTACAGGGCCGTCTGTCTCTTTCAAAGAAGATGAAGAAGCCATGGACGGAGCTGGTGAATTGAGAATCGAGGATGGTTTTGTTTTAGAGTACTCAACCGCATCAGGGTCCAGTGGAAACAATCCCGCCTTTCTGAAACCATTAATGGCTTTCTCTTTCCCTACAGTAGAATCATAAGCATCTTTGAAGACTCTGCTGAAAGAATTTTTTTGGTGACACATTGACGACCTGCTGACTGCCCTTTTCCATTCGTCTTTCAACGGCTTGAAAAAAGACATATCACAAGGTTGCCAAATGTGCGAACAATAGATAAGAAAACAGCACAGATGTATATCATTGTTCCAACAAAACTTGGCTGTTTCAATGCTGAGATGGGATGCATGTCCATCTACAAACAGGATAACTGGAAATTGGATACCCAACTTTTTGACTATGGGATGGAAATGGTTGGCGATATTCTCAAAGAATACCTCAGAGTCCATTTGTGTCCAGAAGTCATGACAGAAGTCATCTACACCCTCTAGGAGATACTGCTGTAGTCTCTTGCATGGAAAGATTACTAATGGTGGTACATAGTTACCAGCAGCATTGAAACAGGCTAAGGTAGTAATCTGAGTTTTGTTGGAGTTCCCAAAACTGTACACACTACGTTCACCTTTAGCGGTCACAACTTTGCCATTGTTAACGCAGAGAGGAAAACCACTCTCGTCGCAATTGAAAAGTCTCTCTGGCTTTTTGAAAATGTCCAAAAGATTCAAGTCGCTGAAATAGTCAATCAGTTCCTGCAACCAGTGACGGATTTTTTTCTGGGGTTACTATGGCCCTTTCAAGGCCCAGGTGCTCGGTTGTCCGGATTGAGAGAGGGGTTTCGCTTCATAAAAGCTTTGAACCAGTCCTTTCCAGGGTGGTCATCCGTAAAGGGATTTGGACGACCGTCATTCTTTAGAATTAGTCCAGTAAATTTAAGCGAAAATTCGGGCGAACCGGGAACAAATTGCAACAGAAGGTTTTTTTGCTTTAAATGTTTTATTAGGTCACCTTGGACATCATATCCAAAATCCCCCAAAATCGCACGGCGGGAACCCACTTTTGTACAGGAGAGTGGGACCCGATGTACAGCTAACTTTGTAACGGTTGGATTTACACCCCATAAATGTATTACCAACAGATAGAAATACGGTGCCTCGGAACCAGATAAACACATTCTCAATTGTTTTTAGTCGTTATCTACTAAGATATGATGCTTTTTATATAAATTAACACAAAAATGGGTCAAAATGCATAAAATGTCAATTTCGATTAGGTAGCCGCTTAAAACGTCCAAAGAATAGGCTTAGTTGATTCCGAGGTACCATGTTTCTATCCGTCCTTGAGTCTCCTATGACATGTTTACAAATGAACATACTATCGTTTGTGTAAGAGGTGTTATTTTTGTCAAACATAATATTATTATTAGCTTGTTTCGGTAACGTTCCTTCATAATATGAAAGTCTTTTAACCAGTTTATCGTATGTTCTATCCCACTCGTCATCCATTCAGCTCAGAGTTGAAGAGGCGCCGCTCTTGAAAGGTTTCCTCATCCGCGTTCTCAAGGCGTGGTTGTCTGTAGGTTCTCAAGGCGTGGTTGTCTGTAGGTTCTCAAGGCGTGGTTGTCTGTAGGGCGTGATGATCGAGTATTCGCACGGGAAGCCCTTGTCCCCGAGAAGCACGGCTCCCTCCGGCAGCGGCAACGGTTGCCCAACAGCAATCCTTAGAATCGCCCTGTGAAATAAATATGCCATAATCAATGTAAATGAAAATAAACGAGAGAGCTGATGTGGTGACAACTTTCTCTCCATCTCAAGCAGTCATTTTAAGCCAATTCTCAACTTCCTTAATTCTGAGCACTTGAGGGTTAATCGCCATCCATGCCCACGACCACATTGTCACGAGCTCCTCTAGTAGGGACAGAATTGTGATCTTGTTTTTGGTAATCAGACTGGGTGATTGAAGGAATGCATGACTGAATGTGATTGGTTGTTATGTGAGGGATTTGTAAGAATACCTGGTGTTGGCACATTCCTGGTGAGAAGGTGGAACAGGGCGATTCTGTTTTTGAAGTTGTGTACAGTGTATATGAATGTGTGGAAATGTTTGTAATTCATTGGAGTCGTGGGGTAAGTTTGTTGGAAACTATTTAGATGAAGGTGAAGTTGCGAAGGTAAAGTTCATGTACATTGAGTAAAGTGGTAGTGAAAGTGAATAAGGTAACATTTCACTTCCAGTGGTTTAGTAATTAGGAAGTAAGAAGTAACGATAGCTTGTTGAGTAAATAGACCCCTTGCGCTTGTCCGTCCAGGGTGTAAACAATAGCCTCGCCCCAGGTGAAAACACGAACGATGTACAACGGCTCACTGCACATTCTCTGCATTTTCGCCTGGGGCGAGGCTATTGTTTACACCCTGTACGGACAAGCGCAAGGGGTCTATTTAGCTAACGTGTCGGCGTTTGTGCCTCAGTGTCTGGTACCACAGCACCCAGTATGTATAGAGAGTATAGGTTCCACAAAAGAGACGTCTCGATTAGTACCGAAGCACACAGTCACGGTATTGACGGCTTGATAACACTAACAGTGGTGTCCTGAATAGTATAGACGTTGGTTTTCACCCTCTCTGGCCTGTGAAGGGGCCGAGGAAATAAGATTTTCTGTGGTATGTCTGGGGTCATTTCACTATTACTGCACAGATTACAACCAAGCTTCGTGTGGTAATAGTGGTCGGGCTAAGGGACCTTGTGGTACCACTATGTAATCCTTAGCAACAGAATAGCAGAATAGCAACTGCACTGTTCTCTGGTATCCCTGGTTAGAATATATTCAAACAAACCTTGTAGGATGACAGTGGTGCGGCTAAGCTACTTCATTCATTGTCCCACTCATTACCCAATTGTAATCCCTAGCAATAGAATTGCAACTCCATTGTTCTGCGGTATCCCTTGGATCATTTCAGTATTACTATATATGTATTTAGAATTCAACCAAACCTTGTAGTATGATAACAATGAGGCTAAGCTATCTCATGGTTCCGCTCATTATCCAAATGTGTAATCCCTTGCAACAGAATAGCAACTCCATTGTTCTGCGGTATCCCTGGCATGCCAGGGATCATTTCAATATCAGTAATGAGAATTCAACGAAAGCTTGTAGTGTGATAACACTGGATAATGGGGAGGCTAAGCTACTAAATTGTATAGTACCATTCAATACCAAATTATGTAATTCCTAGCAACAGAATAGCAGCTGCATTGTTCTGTGGTATCCCTGGGATCATTTCAATGTACTGGTTATAATTCAAACAAACCTTGTAGGATGAGAATGGTGAGGCTAAGCAACGTCAAGGTACCACTTATGACCCAATTATGTAATCCTTAGCAACAGAATAGCAGAATAGCAACTGCACTGTTCTCTGGTATCCCTGGTTAGAATTCAAACAAACCTTGTAGGATGACAGTGGTGCGGCTAAGCTACTTCATTCATGGTCCCACTCATTATCCAATTGTAATCCCTAGCAATAGAATTGCAACTCCATTGTTCTGTGGTATCCCTGGGGTCATTTCAATATTACTGGTTAGAATTCAACCAAACCTTGTTGGATGATAATGGGGACGCTAAGCTAACTCATGGTACCGCTCATCACCCATGATGTGATCCCTACCAACAGCAGCACAACTCCATTGTTTTGCGTGCCTTTTTCTGGATGTTGCTCATCTGGCACCACTTCACTCCATCAGCTGCTAAGTGGGAATAATCTGGGTGCAGCCTATATTCTCCCACCCCGTAAACTGCCTTTTCTAACTCTGCGCATTGCATGACAACCTCTCTGTTAATTCTGTTAATCACGGATATCATAGAGCATTTTTGGTGGCCAAGTGCACCCTTTAGGACTTTATTTATTGCCTCATTTCTCTGAGTAGTGTAATGATTTGGTGGGTTACCCAAGCAGGCAAAAGCACGAACCGGTCTGAGCATGTTATCTCTCAACATACGCATTAATGTCCGCCGGCCTGGTTCTTGGCATAAAGGTACTCTGCGAATTCGGGTATGTCCCGGGTATCAACCAAGCTATCCAGGAACACACTCAAGTCTTCTGCACTCTCACAGTCGACGAGACCCATGTTCCTATGTCCCCGTCCTGGATCTCCCCAATATAGTGAACATCACAAACAGATCTTCACCTATAACAGACTTTACAATCCCATTTAAATACAGTTCAGTGGAGATCATAACTAGCATAGAGGGCGCACATCATAACCAGGGCCCAGTTTCACAAAGAATCTTAAGTCTAAAGTTTGACTTAAGTCATCATGTAACCAGATTTCAGCAAATCAGATGAGTTCATTTCAGACTTAAGTTTTTCTTAGACTTAAGATTCTTTGTGAAACTGGGCCCAGGTCTTATACAATGGACGCCCTTCATGTAGGAAAGTGATCAGGACCTCGATGTCACTTTTATTTCAATAGATTGAACAACTAGTGAAAACTATTGAGGCTGTGGGTTATAGTCCTCGTAAAATTGTACCAACGAGGGGGCCGACCCACTGTCTCACGACAATAGGCGTGACTAGTTTTTAAAACTATTTACTTGTAAGGGGCATTCAGGTCCTGATCAATTTCCCACACAAAAGCCGCTCATGTTATAGGACCTGATTTGTGCTACCCACTATCGTACATGTACATGTAGTTATGATCCCAATTTGATCACATGGTAAGGATCCCAATTTGATCACATGGTAAGATGAGATGATAACATATTTTTTTTCTTCAAAAATTTCATTTCTCTTTCTCCATTATATCTAGCAGCTGAACAAATCGAACGATCTTTTCCACATGCCTACGTTCAGTTGCCTCCTCATTTTCTTGCTTTCTTTTCATTAGATCACCCTTCCAATTATTTAGCCATTCAAGCGTTGCGCTTCTCTCCTTCTTTGGTCTATACTTTCTTCCTGCTACTTGGCACTTCTTTTCCATTACAGTAGGACGTAATTCAGCACCCGCTGCAAGGGAGAGGTTGCGAAACTCCGCTTGAGAGGTCGCTGAATCAATGGTGCATTCAGGTTTTGTTGATGGATTGTTTCCATCATTAAACGTTTCAAAAATGCACAGATTTTGGCTCATTTCCTGTTTTTTCTTTGTGGTCAATGACATCTTTGTAAGCTCGTTTGAGTGATTTCAACTTATTGGCACAGTTTTTCACTGGTTCTATTATGTCCGTGTTCAACAAGTCTCCGAGAAATATCATCCCAGAGTTTTATGCGCCCTTCTCCCACCTGTAAAGGCTGCGTCACATTCCACCCCTATGTCCACCAACAAATTTGGTTCCTCGCGGTACCAAATTTTCGGGGGTTTTCAATCTGAAACAAATTTGCAGAATTTACCAGAAACTGCTGGGGGGGGGGGGGGCTATATGTTTTATAATGCCTACGTGATGTAAAACCCTTTAAGAACAGGAGTCTCCTGCAGTCAACTAAAATCGGAATTAGAAAAAAAAATCCAAGTTTTAGTACGGATATGCCATGAGGTCATGAGACAAACTATCAGTACCATCACCTTGATCATGCTCTTAGATTTATGTGAATTCCCCCACATTTTGAAATGTTCTCAAGAAGGCCTTCGTCCTTTTTACCATTCATCCATAGCAGGTAATGTTTCTGGGGTGACGTTGATTCTTCGTGCGTTGTTGCCAGAGGTGCCCTGTGGGGGCACTCCCAGTTCTGCTGTCTGCATGGTCTGTCTCTTGTGAGGCTATGGATAAAAATCCGCCTAATTCGTCCATTATCTTCTGGCTCTCTCTCTAATCAGGGTTCCCATGAACTCCCCATCTAGAGCCCCCAGAAAGCACTTGACCATTGTTCACTTGACCATTGTTCATCAAATCTCAGCAGGAAAACTATCTAATACCCTGACATACCCACATCCTCATTATTCCCTTCCCATATTAGTGGAGCATTGGACTGGCTTTTTCATTTAGTATGACTCTGATTAGCAGAATTTAGACCATTTAGGTTACCTGTGGAATTCATGACACATAAAGCCAAGGCTATATGAACTTTGCATTACCTGATGATCTGTCCCCTGGTACTTCCCTTTCCGGAGTTTCAACCTCTAGACAAACATTGGCCTCATTTGAATCTGCCAAGGGACCATAGAAAGTTGTGCATTTAAGGAAGGTATTTGGAATCATTTCTTCTAATCAGGAAAGAGTCTGTCAAAATAAATAGAAAAGTGCCAGTTCTGGACTGCTGTCTGCATGGTCCTTTGTGAGGGAGGGGCACCTGGGCGTTTGAAGAGGGTACCATGGCAAGTAGCTCCAACCACTTTTGATCGCCCGTCGGACGCAGACGCAGAAGTGTGAAGAATTGCTGCTCCGATTCTGTCAAATTGATATCAGGTGACGCCGTTGTGTGATTAGTCGATCACAACTTCCCATGTCATGATCAAACCATACTGCAACAAAATAGATCTGCCGATTCGACATCTGGGTCTACATGTTCGTAAATTTACGCTTTATGTATCAGTTTTTATCGACACGAAAGTATTCTACGAACGATTTTCTTGACGTCATTTCGATACTTGGCTCCGCCAGCCAAGCAATAAAGGTAAAAATTAACGGCGTAGTTTAGGTGCCAGAGATTCGAAAAAATATGATGCTCCGCTTGAAACCGAACGTACCAGTACCTGTCATTCATATCGTACATTTCGCGAAGTGAGGGAATACCGTCAATTAATGCTTTACTCATTCTGTAAGGAAGTGACGTCACGACGTACGCCATGCAAACGACTATCAACATCCGGGTGATGTATCTCGTATCGTTCTCGCGAGATTTATTTCCCGGTTTTTTCCCGTCAGTTTGACTTGTGTCTTTCCTCCACTTCGCCGACGCCTTCAGTGTTATAATTATCCAAATGTTGCATATGACAATGGTAGAAAAAGGAAGGACTGTTCCGACGAAAATATGATACGCGACAATCAGCGACTCCAAAGATGGATACTCGGGGATGAACAAGCGGACTATTAGCGCTGTCTCTATGTGAAAAATAAATGTGGGGATATGAACGTGTTACTTCCACGAATTTGCTTTGCAAGAAGAGATTCGCCGCAGCGGCCTCGATCAATCAACCTTCGAACGTTCTGAGCAACGGAGTCAAACCAATTCCGGACATTTCCGATCAAAGCCGCCTCGACAAAGACTTCTTGCTATGCAAATTCGCAACTTTGGCATTACATTACTGCTTTTAGTGTCCTTGAAATCAGAAAAGAGGTAGTCAACGAACGCCTGAATACTGCAAATGCAACCGAGTGAAAACCGACAGACAAAGGCAATGGAATTGCCGTCCAGATCTAGCTGCATGTAGGCAAGGCGCAGCTTAAGTCAGCTCAAACTAATTCGGTAATGCATGTATAAAATGACTGACGGTGAGATAAGCTAAAAAAGCCATGCATATATCTTGACATTTTGGAATAACAAATTCACCTATCACATGAATAAAAAAATTACGAAGATTATTTTGTAATACACAGTATATTTTTGCTAGAATCGTGTCCTACCTTCCTTTTTGTAAACGAAAAACATGTGCAGGTTAAGAGACACGATGATGGTGTATGTCGCGGCTACTGCTCTCTTAGCTCTCGCTGTTGTACACAGCCGAACAGCATGCAATGGAAATCGGACAGCGATGACTCGATCTATGGACATCATCGTCAAATTTATCCCAGAAATGGATCCAAAGGTGTAAGCGGCGTACCAACAAAATCTATACAGAATAAAGCGATTGGTGGTACATGTACATCTTCATGTACATATATCGGGTGGCCCCAAAAAAATGACCCCCCCTAGGGATTTTGCAATAATTTCAACACTATAAAACCTAGACCCTTGATATTTTACACAAGGAAATATATGGATATTGTCCATCTATTGTAGAAGTTTCGGGACTAAATATTGAGCGGTTTTGACATGACGAAAAATTCAAAATTATATATCCAAAAATTTGATGCCGGAGTGAAATAAGTGTCATGCGGGGATCACATCGAACTTAAACACGTCCCGTTTTGTAACCATCAGATGGAATTTCCCGAAATTTCACCTGTATGATCTATAGGGCCTTTTGTGTCCATGGTACAAATTTCACGTTCATACCACAAGCGGGTAGTTTGCTACAGCAAAAATTGAATCTGGTACCGAAAATTGCACTGTCACTACACCTGCAAGTGTGGGAATAGGAGTTTTCGGTTCCTGATCCTTTTTTTCTCTCTTGCACACTGACCCTTCAAAGTACAAAATTGAAATTTATACCATAAACAGAGAAAATCCCCTTCTTCATGCAGGTAAAATTTCAGAAAATTTCATGCGGTGGTTAATAAAATATGCAGTGTTTAAGGGGCATGTATAGAGGCAACTGAGTGAAGTACCACAAGTGGACCCATCGAAAAAGTTCACTATCCGTTAGGTTGACAGCCAGAAGGGCATGGCCATCAGTGTCTATACATGCATGGCTCACTGTACACTGCACACACACACTAATTACACAAGCTCCATTGTCTTAACGAGACATTACATCACTTGAGCTTCGGGGCAATCAAACTCCAAGCCACCACCCTTTCCGACTAATCAAATAACATAAAACGCAACATAATGAATATAGCTAGAGACAACGACCCACGAAAATGTCGTCTTTATCGCTGATAGTCCAAAATCACCTGGTGAAACTTGCACTGCATTTCTAATTTCACAAAACATGGAAGCTGCCATTTTCACGTAGTCTCGCTCAGCTACACATTTTGTGTTGCGCATCCCACTACACATTTTCCAGTGAATTCGACGACTTTTTGCTGCTGGTCACAATGCTGTCACGTGAGTGGTCGAGTTGGACTGTACTCAACCCGAGTATCGATATCGGTCACATTTATGACGTCAAAGAGAGTACATACCTGATGAATTTATGGAGTTCGGGTTGCGACCCGACTGAACCGAGTTGAACCCCGGAAGTAGTTCGAGCAACTCAATATGGCAGCTCCCTTATGTTGTGAAATTGGAAATTACTTCAAATTTCACCAATGATTCCGGACGAACCGCGATAAATTCAACATTTTCGTGGGTCGTTGTCTCTAGCTATATTCATTATGTTGCGTTTTACGTTATTTGATAAGTCGGAAAGGGTGGTGGCTTGGAGTTTGATTGCCCCGAAGCTCAAGTGATGTAATGTCTCGTAAAGACAATGGGGCTTGTGTAATTAGTGTGTGTGTGCAGTGTACAGTGAGCCATGCATGTATAGACACTGATGGCCATGCCCTTCTGGCTGTCAACCTCACGGATAGTGAACTTTTTGGATGGGCCCACTTGGGGTACTTCACTCAGTGGCCTCTATACATGCCCCTTAATTTCAGTGTGATACGATTTTGCACCTCCCAACATTTGTTTCAGTCCGGCATAAAATTTTTTGACTCGTAATTTTGATTTCTTCGTCATCTCAAAACTGTTCGATATTTAGGGCTGAATTTTTTACAATAAATTGGCAATATCCGTATGTTTGCAAGTCTAAAATATCAAGACTGCAGCTTGCTTAATGTTAAATTTATTGGAAAATCCTTAGGGGGGTCATTTTTTTGGGCCACCCGATACAATCAGGATAGATTGAAAACCGTTACGCGAGACTTCGCGCCGCTAGTCGATGTGGCTGAAGCCCTTTTTACACGGTGCTTGTGGTTCCGCTACCTAAGTGACGACACTCCCGTACTTGCTGTAATTTACCTGTAAAGATTTTTCAAGCACTGGTCATGGAGTAGTTTATAGATTTTGAGTGATATTTCCGGGATATTTTTTACTTACAATAACTGTAAATTATGTTGAAACGTTCTGCAATCAAAATGTTGTTCATATGGAGAATTCGTTTCTCTAGCGATAGGAGACTGAGACTGATACACACCATCTAGTGGCACGCATTTGAAGAACCGACCTCTAACTGGATCAAGGCCGGTTACCGAACCCGCACCGTGTAAAAGTGATCAATCCATTCTTAGCCGAACCCGCCCGAGGAGGGTGGAGGTAGGTTTCCTCGAACCCGCACCGTGTAAAAAGGCCTTGAATGACGTCATCATTTACTAAGATAAAACTTTTAATCCAATCTCGCGCGTAAAAGCTTAGTGAAGATGAAGAATAAAACGTTTTGCAACTTACTGAAGCGGTGTTTCGCCGAGGTTGTCGCGAACAATCCAAAACATCGCTGACTCACACGCTGCGTAGTTGACAAGAATAACAAAATCAGCCACCGCAATAGCCCCCATGTATAAACACGCCGCGTTCCTCCTATTCGACCGCTGCAGAGAAATCGCAAGTGCAAGGACATTACCTGGTAGGCCAAATACGACCATGAAAGCCCACGTATATTTGGTTGTGGCCTCCAAAATGGCTGCGTAAATTCGAATACCGAGAGTGTCCGTCTGCGGCGTTACTGCTGTGATGTTTGAACGTGACGAGTCCATGTTGATCTCTGGGTATTAGCGTAAAAACAATTGGCTCTGGTTTTCCACTCTGAACGTCAGCTCAGAATACGATTGGTTCGTTACTGCGGTCGAATTCTCAAAAGCTTGCAGCCAGAAAAGGCGTTTTCCATTCGAAATGGCATTTTCGTGGGAACCCGAAGCCCAGAGAAATCTAGTAGTCACTGGAGGCATTGAAATTTGAGGCGTGGGAGAGTGATTGCTCTCATCGTGAACAATAAAGCTCGATTGGTTCTGAGGAGAGCAAAAACTCTCCCACGCCTCAAATTCCAAGGCCTAAAAAGTCCACTATGAACACGGAAATATTTATCTGACCATCAATATCCTGAACTGTTTAGGTTCACACTGAGAGGAAATCATGTCCTGTGGGGAAAGGTGTCCACGCTTCCAAAGGGCGAAGAGAAGTATGCCGTAGTTCACCGCGTGCCTCTACAGATTGCCGGTGTAACGTTTTTCAGTGAGGTCCGTGTGCCAGTGTGACATTACAATAGACTGACGGAATAAGCCGCAAATTGACAATGAACCACACACAGAGAAACAGCGAGTCCGTTTCCAAGTGTGTTCCGAACAATGGGAATCACTCAGAAAAACGGCCACACTGAAAAACGTTACACCTGAATTCTGTTGTGGGGGAGTTGGTGATAGCGAACAGTTAGTATCTTTCCAAGTTGAACTCTGCACCCTGATACTCTTTCCGAGGAACTACCTGCACTAGTACAACTAGACTGCATTTACCTATGACAACAACAACTGTCAATATTTTGGGACGCGGCGGTTTTGTTCATCAGGCCTGAGGGGCTATTTTGGACCTGTCTTTATGCACAAACTTGCCGATAAAAATGCTGTTAACTTCCACGCAGATTCGAGACGAAAAGCCACATTTTGAGCCTCCTAATTGTCAAATGAGATAATTGTAACGGTATCAGTTCGTGACGATCACCGCGGGCGTCGCACTAGGCACTTGCTCATTGATGTTTAGCCCATGGTTTATCTTCGAAGTGTATAATACATGTACACTATCTTGGCTTACTGGCATTTTCGCAAAATCAAAATGCGCAATGGGAAAATGCGCAACAGATTTAACCTCGATCCAAGCTTTCGTGCGCGTCCGATAGCATTGTGCAGACAAACTGTGTTGGAGTTGCATTATGTTCAAACCCAGTGTCTGTAGCTATTATTCCATAAATTTGAACCATGAGTTATAAAAAGTAATGGAATGATAAAACGTAGAATTCGACGATATGACCCTAATAATTAGCTACTTATAATTTCCCTTTTCAGGGCGGTAGGCCCCTAAAAACGTTCGGCTACTGTAGTTTCAATATTTTCCGATAGCTGACGCTGCGCTCTCTCGAAGCCACACTCAACATGCTCAATGGTCACATGCTAATGCTTAAAGGCCCGTCCACACGATCATACATGTACATTTGTTCAAAACATCATCATACATTTGTATGATGATGTCCAAGCTTGTTGTGGATTTCCGTCTACACAATGCAGCTAAAATTTTGAACACCATCATATATCGTCATACATTGTTCAAAACAGCATCAACAACTTGTATGATGATGTTCAAGTTTGTTGTGGATTTCGATCTACAGTCCAACATTCCTGGACATTTGTATGATGAAGTATGATGGAGAAAGGATAAAGGCCTGTCTACACGATCAAACATTTGTTCAAAACATCATCATACATTTGTATGATGATGTTCATGGGCAGATATTTGATTGTGTTGGCTGTTTTCCCAACAAACTTGAACAGCAACCAACATTGTATGATGATGTTCAAATTTGTGTGATGATGTTCAGGACAAAATGTATGATCGTGTGGACTGTTTCCCCAACAAACCTGAACATGTATGATGATGTTGAAATTTTTAGCTGCATGTTTCATCTTGCCAATGCAAAACATCCCAAAAAAAATGTGTGATGATGTTCAGGGACAAATGTATGATCGTGTGGATGGTTTTCCCAACAAACTTGAACAGCATCCAACATTATCCTTTCTCCATCATACTTCATCATACAAAGTCCATGAATGTTGGACTGTAGATCGGAATCCACAACAAACTTGAACATCATCATGCAAGTGTATGATGCTGTTTTGAACAATGTATGATGAGTAGTATAGGATGTGGTTTTCATTCCTCGTTTCAGGGTGTTCCGCGAGGGAGTACCATCTAAAAATAGAACTGGGTCAGTGCAGGTGTACTAATAGGTCACTGTGATTGGTTGAAATAGTTGCGTACCTAAAGGAAAGTTGAAATAAAGGGCTGTGATTGGTTGAAATGGTCGCGTACCTAAAGAAAAGTAGTAGGTAAGGTATGTATTATTCATAATGGTCAATAGATGGCGTTTAAGTAGTATGAAAATGTGACACTAGAGGGCATTGTATGTGGGCGGTAAATTCAAATGTTTAATTAGCAAGCACATAGCCTGTGTCAGTGGTCTCTTGTTTGTGATTTGGGGCCTTTAGAAAGGCCGTTTTGGTCTTGACAAGGACCTTTATGACTGTGTCTTGTTCTTTAGAACTTGGAAAGATGATCTTTGTGCAGCAGGTACCATGTTGTTTCATCAGGCGCTTCGAAAAAGCGTGTTCGACAGGTCTGTAGCAGGAACCAGGCACCGGCTCCGACGTCTACCATAGTGATGTTGAAGTTGTTTCGTCGAACTAGACGCACTCGATCGTGTCTCCATCCCAAATGGTGAAAGTTGACTGGTAAAACGATGATTCCATCGCATTCTTCTAGTTCTGGTCCGTAGTTGTCTTGAACGAACTGACACGATTTCACGATGCAGTGTGGTAGATCAAAAACTGGCTTTGGGAAAACATCCTTATCTTGAAGGGTCCAGTACTTGGTTGGATCTAATTCGTCCAGGTCTGTGTGCCAATTGTCGATGATTTCCATGATGTGGTAGATAGACAGAGATGGCATCCTTGGTAAATTGAAGATTTCAAGCATGGTGTAGGGTCTAGGGACCATGCTTTTCGATGGATGGTATAGTGCGGTTGAGAACATACAGTGTACCATCGATGTACCAGTTGGTGTGTGAGAGTGACCAACCTTCACTTTCTTCTGTCTTATCCAAGCTGTCGTAGGGCTCTTGTCCATAGACGTAAACTTGATCAATCCTCACGTAGGGTACTCTGTGATCCATGGCCTAACATAACACATGGTCTAGTGAAGCTCGTACTGGTGCTGGGATGTTGAGCGACAATGATATCGTCTCACCAGCATCATCATCGTTAGGCGGAGGATACAGAAGATCGGCAGGAACACGTCTGCTTTTACTACTCTCCATGATGAATATGAACTGTTGGCTGGCAGAATTTTTCTTTAAACAGTTTGATGAGAATGTGTCCATGGCAGGGTAGGGGATGACACCAACATGCCAAGGTGCAACCACTCAGTTCATGCAATTTTTCCATCAGGTTAGCTCTGGCGTATTCTTCATATTTCTTCAAACTCACTTCCCTTGAATACGTGGTGAGCGGGTAGGGATTGCCCCACTTGTTGTCTTCTGGTTTGCTATCGCCTACATAGTTTCGCAAATTGCGACCTATGTAAACGTGGTCCTTCTTTTTCAACCAATACTTTAAATTCTTGGATCCCAGTTTTCTTATTAGAATTTTTCTTTAAACAGTTTGATGAGAATGTGTCCATGACAGGGTAGGGGATGACACCAACAGCCCAGTGTACAACCGCTCAGTTCATGTAGTTGTTCCATTAGATTAGCTCTGGTGTATGCTTCATATTTCTGCAAACTCACTTCTCTTGAATACTGGCTGAGCGGGTGCCCCACTTGTCGTCTGCTTTGATATCACCTACATAGTTTCGCAAATTGCGACCTATGTAAACGTGGTCCTTCTTTTTCAACCAGTCCTTTAAATTCTTGGACCCAAGTTTTCTTATGTTGACGACCTCTTTGGGCGGTAAAGTATGATGTCTATGACAATCCATGGTGAATAATGATGGCAAAAGATGCCGTTGGATGTATTTATACTAAACAGAAAATTACTTCTATCTTTAAGGGGCAATAATTATTTTGCAATTAAGCATATCTAAATGCAGTCAATGTCCCAGATAAAACAATTTGCATGATCACCACCACTCACGAATATGCGGTGGTTGGTTCCAATTGGGGAATTCTATTGTGTCATTGGGACTTTATCATTTTATGTGTGCATTTCAGAAGGGGGGACATGTACTGGGACTATCATAATGAATGTACTGGGACGGATGTAGAGGACGTGCATTTCACATGTTTCAATGGGGAAATGTGTGCATGTAGGTGGGACTTTATGGATGCACTATGGATGTACATGAACAAGGTCAGTGTACATTTTGTTTCTGAGCAAGTGAAAACACAGGGCTAGGTTGGTCTCTCTGTACATATTTGGTGGCCCTGAGAAGGGCCGTTGGGTTAAGCTTTGACTTGGTCTTCTTGGTCTTCTGTTGACTTTTATTTGGCGGTGAAGATCGTCTTCCACATCACGTCTCGTCTCACTCGGTTAAGGTGATGTCGGGCCTGTTCATATCCCCGACCACCGGGCTGGTATCTTCGATGTTGCGAGTCGAAAAACGTGGCCGTCAGTCCGAAAACGCTCTTGAGCAGGCCTCGTCGCAATCGTCTTTGCTTTAGTCGTCGAAAGATGATCTGCTTCTCGATGACCTTGATGGCGATCTGTTCCCTTTTGTGGTTCGGACATCGTTGAATGAAATGGTCGAAGGTGTTGTCGTGGACGATCCAGGGCAGTATGAAGGTGGGCGGAGCGCCCACTTCAACGGCAGCTGTTACGAAGGCCAACGTCTTCAGGAGTTTCTTTGGCCTGCTGTGCACAACTTGTCGGCGTGCTTTCTTACTGTCGCTGGAGGTATCTTCCTCGCCAGGCTGGTCACGACCTTTAAGACTTTGTCCACCCGCCAACACTCGACGCTTTCAGTGGGTTGTGTGATGTATCTCAACAGGTCCCCACAGATGCTTCGTGGCAATATGCTTGCCACATGATACGATCTGTGGGTCTTGAGCAAGGAGAACGCCGCCCTCGGATTTGTCAACATAAATCCGTGCACTTCCTTCAGCGTTGTCAGGAATGCCGGGTCGACCTCTCGGAGCAGTGGCAGGAGTCTGCTGTCTTTGGCGTCGGCTCTTGTCATATTGCTGTTCGGGTGGTTCATCAGCTCCATTATTGTATGGAGCTGAGCCTGCAGCAATTCCTCTGGATCGGCATGGTCCTCCATCAGGAAGTGCTTACATCGCGTAGACATCAGCCACTGGAGAGCGAGCAGTCGTATTCTCTCATAACGGCCGAAGGCAGCGCACCATCTCAGTACACGACTCTGGACTCTTGGTCTTCTGACGCATCGTGCAATGAGTGTAGTACACTCATTGCACTCTGTTAACGCTTGTGCAACCATGTCTTCGTAGTCGTCTTCCAGTTCTGGTCTGCTTTTGAGGAATGTGCAAGCACATTCCTCACAGACCCTCTGTCTGTGCCCGGTGGTGGGGATGTCTTCCTTCACGGTAGTTCGGACGGTCAGGCAGCTGTCCATCTTTTCTCGTTCTTCCACAGTCAGCAGGCTTTCCACAGCGGCTTGAACTCTGCCTCTACAGATGTTGTAGAGACAGACCTTGTGGCAGTTGTCGACGGCAATGAGCATAAGATGCTTCTTGCAAGTGTTGCAATAGTAAGTCATAGTTGTAGATGATGTGTCTCGCTTGATGATCAAGGGTAGAGAATGATTTGAACTTCCCTCCCTGCCCATCTTATATTCCATGGTTGCCAACGCTAAAGAAACCTGGCAGATCACTTGAACATTGGCAAAAATAATGCTGTCTGTGATTGGCTGAACCAACGAAATCTGATTGGTGGATGAAAGTGGCCTCTCATTGGAGTTACCATGGTGTTGTTGTCGGATAGCACTCTTTTCAACTTAAAAACCGATGACTAGATTTCCCGCCAAAATAATATTCTCCATACTGACGCTGAAAGGGTAAATGTCGTCCTGGGTATATACAAAGATTACCTAGGATCTCAATCTTCACTAAAACAATACCCTGGGTGTAGTTTCGTTAGCCGAACATCACCCAGCATCGTAATACGACACCTGGATTCGAGGTTGTCTCGCCCGTGGTCACGTGAACGCCTAAAGAATGTCATGAACAGCTACACTCAACAAGTACCGCGGCGCGAGACCGCGGAATTCCACGGGATTTCTAAATAGGACTCGCTCCTTGGCACAGATTGCGAATGCTGGGTGATGTTCGGCTACCGAAACTACACCCAGGGTATTGTTTTAGTGAAGACTGAGATCCTGGGTAATCTTTGTATATACCCAGGACGACATTTACCCTTTCAGCCATACTGACAGTTTGAAATTTGCTGAATGCACCAAGTTTGACCGGTGCGCTTCTTGGGGATTTTTGGAAGGGGTCAAACTGGTTGTTTCATGGACTTCATCCGCCCCCACACCTCGTATGTCGGCGAGGTATTCGATAGCCTGGCCGATGCTATTTGGGCTATCCATGATGTAGGGGGCGTCAGTCTCCACTATCAGCTTGTCGAGCGGCAACTGCTGCAGGGCCGCGAGGTGCGCATTGAGGGTGCGGGCGGCCCATAGGCTCCGTACCTTTGTGACCCCGAAAACAGTATTCGGGAAGGACCAGAGCCAATCCGTGGCCTCACTAAATGTCCCTGTAAAGCAGTAGCGGTACACGGGGTGGGACTTGGAGAGAGAACCCCGCATTATGCGGAGGCAGTCCGCCGAGGCCTGAGGCACGGTATTTGCATTGCCACGACAGTGGATAACCACTGGCAAACCGCGCCTCCTGGCCTCGTGGAGGCAAACCCGCAGCACTCACTCCTGAAGACCCTTGACATGTGCCCCGGGGGATTCGAGGTAGTCAAGTCCCACCTCGCCGACCGCCACTACCTTAGGGCCCAATAAATCTATTCGCGATGAGAACTTCTCGGCCAGCGTGCTCATCTGTATGGTTTGCACCACTCGAGGGTGGACACCCAGTGCCCAATCCACCCTCTCGGAAACTTTCCCCAGGTCCTTGGGCCAGGACCCGGGGAAACAAAACTGGCCACGGCATGATCACAATTGAGGTCGGTTGACCCCCGCGCCGCTCCAGGGTGTCTAAGTGGAAATGTGCATCGAAGGTGGGCCGTGCGGCAGGTGCGGGAGCGGGCTTTGCCTCCGGCTGAGGCGCCTCGCCTTCTCTGGTGACCTACAAGGCCGCCCGCGCCGCAGCTGGCACGAACAGCATCAGCCGCGCGGCCAACCTCCAATGCCATAAACTGGCATGCAGCCTTCTGGATTGTCTCCTTTTTCTTGTCCGCACGGACATTCTTCATGTCATGCCCGCGTGGGCAAATAAAAGAGAAAAGGCAGAATTGAGGTGGTTGCCTCATGATGGGCAGGTCGTTCTGAAAAGACCTTTCTTTGACTGCACACCTAAAAAATGGAACAAGAATTAAGTAAAACAGAAAAATATAAACTTGACCATTGAGTGACCAATAAAGATATAACAACTTCACCACATATCATGTTTTGATACAGTGGCATGCAAGTGATAATAATAAATTATTGAAAACATTTTTGGGTGGGGATTGGGATTTTTTTGGGGGGGGGGATTTGCGGATTATTGCATGGATTAAAATTTGCTCCCATTTACCATTTTCAAATTCTTAACACTTTCATTTGTCAACATATAATTCAAAATGGAAAAAGTTATAATTCAAAATGGAAAAAGAATTTCTCATGTTCAGAGGTTTGCGGCAATAGATCGCTGATATCCATGCCCTTTGTAATTTGAATTTGCCCATTGATGAAAACAATATATGCAAGTCTATGCACCCTATGCAGCCCCCTGATTCCTTTGTAAAAGCAGTGCTTGATAACCGTTCTATGTTGGTACAGAATGAGAACTTGCAGTGTCCACAGGAATTCCAGCCCCCTTGCACTTGAATCAGAACATTGACCATCTTTACCGTTTTCCCCAGATGTTAAAGCCAATTTTTTAGAGGGTGTTTGTTGAACAGTCCCTCTGGGAATCGGCCTCTTGCATTCGGACCCAGAGCATTGTTGAAGCAGCAAGTTCCACAGGAATTCCAGCCCCCTTGCACTTGAATCAGAACATTGGCTATCTTTACCGTCTTCACCAGGTGTTAACGCCCAGTTTTGTAGAGGGTGTTTGTTGCTTATCTGATGTTTCTCAGCAACCGCTCTGTTTCATCTTGAGATAATGAATTGGAATTGTGAATGAAGATTCCAAATTCTTCCTGGAGGTTCATAAGATCTGGAATGTTCGCTCTTCCTGATGAACTAGTGATGTTAGCAACCGAAGCAAGTAGATCATTCCTCAGATCAATACCAACTGGGCTGGAAGGTGTTTCATTGTTTTGTTGTTGCTGTGAATCAACTTGCGGAGCACCTTCAGGGCGTTCTCTGCTCGAGTGAACCACCCGCTCGCCCCTGCATGAGACTTACGAATGTCAGTTGTTGGCTTGCTCGCCAGTTCTTCCTTCCTTCCCCTATTCTTCCTTCTTCGTTCTTCCTTCCTTCCCCTATTCTTTTTCGATGGCATTTTCCCAGTACTCGTCACTTCGTCACCTTCGTCATGGTCATCTACGTCATGACAAGTTTTGAAGGAAGGCATTGTAAATGAAGCAGCATTTCCATATACGTGCACTACATGTATCTGCCCATACCTGTTGATGCTGTAGTTACCCTGGCAAGCTTCAATGTGCTCCTTTAGTTACCTAGCTTCAGTGTGCTCCATTAGAAGGTGGACACAAGTGGAAAAGGGGAGACCTGTTTTGGCATCCTGTGACGTATTGTATGAGTAGAATTATGGCAAGAAAAAGGGTGTTTTTTCTCAGCATACGGAGCAGAAATGGGATTTTGGCCTCAGCACTAGCAGTGAATATGTTAGTGAAGAAGGTAGACATCTCTATGAGCCTAGGCACGGCGTAGTTAGACGAAATTCTGAGCACTCTTGGTAATGCAGATGCCATTACTCTGCAACAGCTGTACCTTCATAAGTTGTCTAAACATCGGCACATTCACTGACATTGTGGTTTCTTCAGCTCTCTTTAGAGCACAAACAAAAAAGCACACAAAATCTGCCCACTTCTTTTGTCGAATCTGTCTAGAATCTCATAGGGTGGTTCATTTAATCGCTCACTTGGCGTACAGTGATTTTTCAGGAGGCAGACAAGACTCTTGCGATATGGGATTGATGAATATTTCTTTCACCCATTCCCGTTTATGCTTTGCCTTCTTTGTAATCATTTAAAATGCTATGGTTTGTAGGTCACGGCTCCCTGGATGGTCGAACATTAGATACGAACAAATATCATGATAAAATATGGGAGGCCACTTTTTCATCCCTTCTCCCCGACCCAACCATGCCAACCATTCTCCAGCGAGAGGGGTCAGAGATGGTGGAAAGATGTCCAAGGTTAACAGCTGATGGTACTCCCTGTGTGCCTGGCGCCGGTAAAAATAGTACTTGCTTTTATTTTTCCCAAATCTTTTGACAAGCCTTTTCGATTGTTTTAAAGTTCTGCTTCACAAAATGAAGGGATAGCCCGCTGTGCAATAGTCTATTGTATTTACTGTACATGTGACCCTTGGGCCAGGTCCTTTTTCGATGGGCTGCAGCAGTACACAGGACAAAGTCTTAATATTCAAAATATATACAGTTGGGGTCAAAAGTTTACATACACTTTGGTAAAAAATATTCAACTCAAATTTTCAAAAGGTTTTATTGTTCTTTCAAAAACTTCTTTCATGGGGAATTATACTTAAGATGTCTACTTTATTTTCTTGCTTCATTCATTGATTACAGTTTCTTTGTTTCAGAATTATGTAACAAAGTTTGTTCGATCTCAGAAATACAGTGGCTCAAAAGTTTACATACACTATACAATAGTACTTGTAGCATTGCCTTTTACTGTCAGAACCTGACTAGGACATCTTGAATAACCATCCACAAGTGCCTCTCAATACTCTTGGGGAATTTGGACCCATTCCTCTTGACAGTAGTTATGTAACTCAGTCAAATTTGTTGGTTTCATGCTCTGACTCATCTGTTAAGCTCATCTAAAAAGTTTTCAATTAGATTTCAGTCCGAACTTACCAAAAATCACTCTAAAACCTTCCCCCTGTTGTCTTCAAACCATTTGTTGACTACTGTTGCTCTGTGCTAAGGATTGTTGGCTGATTGAATGTTCCAATTGCGCCCTAGCTTCAATGATTTGGCAGAGGCCTTGATGTTGTCATCAAGAATCTTGAAGTAATCCTTTTTCGTCATGATCCCATTGACCTTCTTGAGTCATCCAGTGCTGGATACAGCAAAGCAGCCCCAAAGCATGATGCTAACACCACCATGCGTGACGGTCGAGATGGTGTTCGTTGGGTTGAAGGCCTCGCCCTGTTCATGCCAGACGTTCTTCTGGTCATTACGGCCAAAAAGCTCCATTTTCTTTTCATCAGACCACAGAACCTTCCTCCAAAACACTGATTCTTTGTATTGATGCTTCTTTCCAAACTTCTCCCTTGATTTTTTGTGCCGATCTTTGAGCAGTGGCTTCTTCCTTGCGCGGTACCACTTCAGTCCATGTCGATGCAGAACATGCTTCACCGTAGACCATGTCACACTCAATCCTGCATCTTGGAGATCCTTGCAGAGCTGCTTTTTTGGGTGACCTGTGGTTGATTTTCACATTTGCACCAGTGTCTGTTCGTTTTGGGGGGTCACTTTTCTGTTTTTTTCGCCCCTTGGCTTGGTCAATGTGTTCCTGAGGTCCTTGTTCTTCCTGACGATGGTGTGAACGGAAGCCCTGGGTACCCTAAACTGCTTAGCAATGTGGTCTAATGAGGACCCTATCTTGTGAAGATCAACCACACGCTTTCTAAGGTCTTGGCTGTGCAATTTGGATTTTCCCATCTTGTCTCGATAGTTCTGACAGTAGGAAAGGGCTAAAGACCATAGAAATGCCTTCTCATATAGCCACTATGGGATGTCCTGGGTTATTATATAACTGATGTGGTGACCAATGATCAGTAAAATGACTGTGAGGTATCAGTCATCAATTTTTCGAAGATTTGAGGTTGTGTTTTTAGAGTTTGACTTGGTGTATGTAAACTTTTGAGCCACTGTATTTCTGAGATCGAACAAACTATGTTACATAATTCTGAAATAAAGAAACTGTAATCAATGAATGAAGCAAGAAAATAAAGTAGACATCTTAAGTATAATTCCCCATGAAAGAAGTTTTTGAAAGAACAATAAAACCTTTTGAAAATTTGAGTTGAATATTTTTTAACCAAAGTGTATGTAAACTTCTGACCCCAACTGTA
>NMRB01002034.1:115720-131298 GCA_002633025.1 Notospermus geniculatus | reverse complement strand
TCACGTCCTAAAATCCCGCCCAACAAAATAGCAAACCAATCAGGAAATTCAAACACTACCGCCCTATGTTTTTTTAAAAACATTTCTTGTTCGATGTATTTTTCGGTGGATCAGCTTCAGCCTCGTTCCCAGTCATCGCGTATCTGCGTATCTCACAAGTTCATATTCACGTCTGTGTGTATGGAGAGAGCCTCTCCAAATATCGCGAGATCTCGCAGTGAGGGCGACGGGCATTCGGAACTTCCGAAGGCAACTGCTCGGCAATTTCCGTGAATACTCGCATTTCCCCTTGGACACAATTCCAAGGTAGCCATCTTGAATGCGCAAGGATTGCTGCCCATTTGTTAGAGTTCAGATGCGGTTCGCCTCATCACACCCTGTGCATGAACGAAATAGGTCACACAAAACGTTGCGTTATTGATCAATAATTGGCAGATTGGATGAGATACCGGTAAGTTTATAATTAAAGGAGTTCGACGTCCAAGTTGTAAACAAACCAGTTTGTTTACAAACAGTGGTCGGCAAACTAGTTTTATTCCTTCGTGAAGGTGGCAGCACCAGTAGCGCCCCGTGATCGTTAGACTGGTGCCCGGTCCAATGCAACTCACTCACGATATTCACGTCAGTACATATAATAATAATAATAATAATAATAATAAAAGAATTTGTATAGCGCCACTTTAAACCTAATTGTCAGTGGCGCTTAACATAAAGTACATGTAGAAATAAAGCCACCGGAATTAAAACATTTTGGTTAAAATATCTAGAATGACTGATTAAAAAGATACGTTTTGAGACATTTTTTAAAACCATTGACTGTCTGACATTGCCTGACAGCCAATGGGAGTTGGTTCCAGAGCCGTGAGGCGCCGGCACTGTAGGCCCTATCACCAGCCGTCCTCTTTCTGGCTTTAGAGTGTGCCAGTCTAGGTGCGGCTCCAGCCCTGGTATTTCTTCCTGCCTGAAAGAGGGGCAGCTGAAGATACGCAGGGCCACCACCTTTCACGGCCCTGAAAGCAAAAGTTAAAATTTTGAATTTAATCCTAGCCTCAACAGGGAGCCAGTGAAGTTGTTTGAGCACAGGAGTTATGTGATCTCGCTTTTTGGTGTTCGTGACCAGTCGCGCTGCTTGGTTCTGTAATTTCTGAAGTCGTGTGATTTCGTATTCAGGCAAACCTAAGTACAAGGCATTGCAAAAGTCGAGTCTTGAAGTAATAAAGGCATGTGTTAGGGTAACAAGAAGTTCATTAGGAAGGTACTTTTTCACGGAAGCAATTTTACGTAAATGAAAGTAACCTGCTGACACCACACTGGATATTTGCTCATGAAATGACATTGTGTCGTCAAAAGTGAAACCAAGATTACGAGCTTTAGTGGACGGCCTAATTTCAGCATCACCCAACCGCAAGATGGCATTGTTTGGTCGTAAATTGCGTTGTCGATGGGGAACGAGTACAAGAAGCTCAGTCTTTAAATCGTTCAACTTCAACCTGTTAACACCCATCCACTGACGGACCTCACTGAGACAAGATTCTACCGTGCTGATGGCAGATGAAAAGGATGACATCGAAGTCAAATTGAATGCCCGGCAGATTTGCGTGTCATCAGCATAAAAGTGGGAGGTCACGTCGTGGTCCTGCATGATACTAGCCAATGGTTGGGTATAACAGGAGAATAAAAGCGGTCCAAGGACACTTCCCTGTGGAACCCCAAATTTCAAATCACGCACATCCGACAAACTGTTCCTAACTTTGACCTTAAAGGTGCGGTTGGCCAGGTATGACTGGAACCAGGCAAGAACAGTGCCACTAATGCCAAAAACATTTCTTAACCTTGTTAAAAGGATGGTGTGGTCTATGGTATCGAACGCTGCCGATAAATCTAAAAGAACCATGACCACACCATCTCCTCCATCAAAGCCACGAAGAACACCATCAGCCACTGAGGTCAGAGCTGTTTCAACGCTGTGACCAGGGCGATATGCGGACTGATTAGGGGCATAGAGGTTGTGCCATCTCTCCAACAATTTAGAGAAATATGACAAGTTTGAGACAGGGCGGAAGTTTTTCAGGTCGGAGATATCAGCACCCTGTTTCTTCAGAATGGAGGGAGTGACAATAGCAAGTTTCATCTCATCCGGAAATACCCCAGTTTTAAGGGATTCATTAATCATATCCACCATTTGGGGCAGGATCCCGGGCAAGATGCCCTTAAGTAATGCTGCAGGGATTGGGTCCAGGATTGATGTCTTAACAGGGGTGTTCCTAATAAAGTATTAAGTTCACCAACTGTAACAGGTTCAAAATCAAAAATGAGTGAGCCCGGGGTTTCACAGCGCTCCAGACATGTGACTGGAACAGACCTGTCCAACTCATTACGAATTTTCCGTATCTTTTCATCAAAATAATCAGCGAACCTATTTGCGGACTGAATGTCAGATGTGTCATCAAGATTGAGAGCAGGGGAAGATCCGTCGGCTGTCAATCTTGAAAACACAGTGAAAAGTTCTCGCTAAGAGTTCTTAGCATTGGACAAGTTAGAAATATTAGTAGGCACGTTTTGCGTCTTTAATGGCGGCTGACGTGGCCTTGACCTGGTTAGTGTAAATCTGTTTGTGTATTTCAAGACCTGACGAGCGCCAACGTGCCTCATAACGTCTCCGCAACGCCCGAGCTGCTAAAACCGATTTCGACATCCAGGGGTCAGATTGCCGGGTTTTAAGTTGAACAGATTTGGCAGGTGCATGGTCGTCAAGAGCATCTTGAAGAGCATCATGAAGACCTACAAATGCATTGTTAGTATCAACATTCAAGCCAAGTTTGGCTGAGTCGAGCACATCTGACACGAACTTATCCCGGTGTGAAAGTAACCCAGGTCCTAGTAAGTAGGGTCCGCGGGACTCTAACTCCTAGGATTCTAAGTCCTACGGACCCTAACTCTTAGGAATCTAAGTCCTACGGTCCTGGACAACTATGTCTATCACAGAACACGGTAATCCAACTAGATCGAGAATATGCCCACTTTTATGTGTGGGTTGGTCGACCAGTTGAAAGAGACCGAAATTGATACATTGTAGAGATCAGGATAGTTGATGGAAACCAGATACATTGATCGAGATCAGGATAGTTGGTGGCCGAGATCAGATGCCTTTAAATGATAGGGATCAGGCTAGTTGATAGAGATCAGGGGGGCCTGTTTCATTAAGTAACTTTAAGCTAATGGTACCATGAAATTCAGTGATTTTCCATTTGGTTAAAGGTACCATTAGCTTGAAGTCAGTTTATGAAACAGGTCCCTGGTACATTCACAGATATCAGGATCAGGATGGATACATTGTTTTACCGGGCTGGAACGGCAGAGTACTTGAATCCAAACGTACACCCTTTATCGTAAGTAAATGCACAGCTAATCAACTTAAATATTTCCCAAAATCTTCAGTGGATTAACCTTTGCTTTTTACGCCAGTTATTTACATGTAGGGCCTTAAGACACATTTTGAGAAAAAAATTACCTTGATTCTTGATTAAATGCATTTCTCGCAAAAGTTTGAAATTTCCATTAAAAAGCGTGATATTTTATCGCTCATTTCATCGGAGAGAAACCAACGTCATTTTAAAGCCTGTTTGTTTCCCTGCAAAAAACTTTTTTCAGGTTTAAGAAATTCGGTGGTGAACAAAAGTTACGGATCATTTCCAAAATGAATTTCGTTCGGTTTTCCAGTAGACTGGTACCCGGTTTTCTGGGCAGCTTGCATTCGAAGACCCGACCGGTGAAAGCAAATGATCTACACGTCACTCGTCAGACCGCCCAGAAGACCGGGTACCAGTCGATATGCATTTGCTTACGTCTGTCCTAGTATTTTTAATCAGGACAGTGTTCGGTCTATTCGTTCCGTCTCATTTAGATCTACCCAGTCTGCTGAATATCGAGTAATCCAAGGCCAGGCAGTCTTTTGTGCGGGATAAGTGGCGATGTCACCTTTACTAACTTAAGGTCTACCGACACATACGAGGCGTCCGCGGACGCGGTTTCGGTGGCGGGAGCGGGTGCGTGTGAAACAGCTAAAGGGAAATACGTTGGATCGATTTAGTCCACCCGCGCCCGCCTCTCATTCCGCGCCCGCAAACGCCCCGCGGAAAAGCAGCCTTACAATAAAATGGCTGGCCACTGACGATTTGAGGCCAGTTCATCAACTCTTATGTGTGATTTTAGGATTGGCAGAAAAGCAGTAATTGTAGGCGTAGAGCTATTTTGTTTCGAAGTGTATAATTATGAAGTACTGTACTTTGCAAATAATCTAATGATCTGGACAAATGGATTGTCTCTATCATTTTCAAAAATAACGTCTTTTGGGTCGATACTAAAGTTGAGATTACGTAAAAATAGCCATTCTCTCAACTGTAACCAGAAGGTTTTTACAATGGGACATTCAAATCGGAGATGTAAAGTTGTTTCCCGATTAATATCGCAAAAGCTACACCTGTCAGTTGCAGACAGTTTCATTTTATAGAGTTCTCTATTGGTGGCTACCATGTGTTGTACGATCCTGAATTGGAATGCTTGTAATTTTGTGTCTTTTGTTACGGAAAAAACAACTTGAGTAATACGTTTGCCAATAATTTTCCTGAATCCCTAACAATTCTGTCCATTTAGCTTTTGCTTTGCTCTCCGGTATAGGTTTTTGGTCAATTATTTTCGAGTAGAAAAAATTTGTAGGCTTACTTAATTGCTTCAATTTTTTAATGTTGTGGCATATAGAAATATCATCAAGGTTGCCTCCGAAATTGGCTATTCTCTGTTTCCAACATTTAGGGATGGACCTACAGATATTGTGGTAGATTAGAAAATTGATATCGAACCCGAACTTAGTCCCAAATTCTTGGTATCTGAGGATTTCCCCCATTTCGTTAAAGAAATCGTTTACATACAGTGTGTATCAGAAAAAAGGAAACCGAGATTAATTTGTTCATTTCTTGGACATGGCTAAACATTTTGGAAATAGGCAACCACCATTTATTACCTAATGATGTCCTCTTTCTTATGACACCAAGAAATCCAATTTACTGTCACAGATGACTGAGCACGAAGCAGTTCAAACAACCATGTCAGAACTGGTCTTGCACCAGATAGGTATTTTGGAATTGAACCTTGTCTGCCTAGTGCAGGGTTTTTTGTTGGGCTTCCAAATTATGCAATCCTCTGCATGTTACACATTTCACACTTCTCAAAAGTTGGAAAGGTTGTTTATTTTCTCAGACCAGCAAAATGCAGCTTACAAGTGAGCATCGTGTGTTGGTTGTGTGGTAACAGAGTGGTTGAGGACTGGAAGCCTCCAGCAAGTAGCAGATGCATTTGGACAGGAATAAGCAGCCAAATGTTAAATCACTCAATAAAAATTTTGTAAATGACTCACTGGTCTTTCTTCCTTGTTTTAATGTGAAAAATGTTGGAGTAAGGCTGCTGCGATTCTGGTGCAAGACCAGTTCTGACATGGTTGATTGAACTGCTTCGTGCTCAGTCATCTGTAACAGTAAATTGGATTTCTTGGTGTCATAAGAAAGCGGACATCATTAGGTAATAAATATGTCGGTTGCCAATTTCCAAAATGTTTAGCCATGTCCAAGAAGTTAACAAATTAATCTCGGTTTCCTTTTTTCTGATACACACTGTACATTACAACTATTGTCACCCTACACTGAACTGTCTGAACTGCCCAACAGTTATGAATAGACAACAACTCTAATGCAAATCGACTCACAATTTCCCGGGAAAACTAATTAAAAGCCTGCATTAACCATCCCCTATTGGTAATTAATAATCAAAGATCCCTGTTCCAGTTATATACGCAATACTTCTCAAGGTCAGAGGTCAAAGTCACGGTTAACTAGCTCTAGAGTAGTAAACTTCTCCTCGGAAACCAGTGACATCGCTCCGATGTCCTTCTCTTGTTTGTCAAAATAAACAATTCTTTCGCAGAACGGGAGCATAAAGGTTGTAGCTAAAACATTTTGTTGAAATCAATTAGTTACTTTTTGTCATGAATATGTTACATGTAGGACGCTTGTTTTCAAAGAGCGCCAATAAAGACGGCATAGGTAGCAGAGCTGCTAAAACCGATTTCGACATCCAGGGCTCAGATTGCCGGGTTTTAAGTTGAACAGATTTGGCAGGTGCATGGTCGTCAAGAGCATCTCGAAGAACATCATGAAGACCTACAAATGCATTGTTAGTATCAACATTCAAGCCAAGTTTGGCTGAGTCGAGCACATCTGACACGAACTTATCCCGGTCAATGCCAGCAATGTCACGAATAGAGATTTTTGGGAGATTACCAGTGGGAGATTTCTTAATGTCAAAAGGGAGAACAAATGATACCAGGTAATGATCAGATTCACCAGTGTCAGTTACATTGAGCTTCAGTTTTTCTTGCGGAGATAAACTATTATCTGATGAACTGTCTATCACAGAACACGGTAATCCAACTAGATCGAGAATATGCCCACTTTTATGGGTGGGTTGGTCGACCAGTTGAAAGAGACCGAAATTGGCAACAATGTCATTGAACCTTTTGACATTGATATTATCGCGGTCATCCATGTGGATATTAAAATCGCCCGCGAATACCGTGGTTGCAGTAGACATTGTTGAAACTGACATGTGATCCTGAATCTCGTCTAGAAACTGTGGGATAGAATTATCCGGTGGGCGGTAGACAAGAAGAAACCGGACCTGACGACTTGAATGACGTAGCACATACTCATGGTGCTCGTATGACTTGGCAGGGGTGGTACTTTTGCAAGTAATGTCGAAATTTTCACGGTAAATAATGCCAACACCGCCACCCCGCTTGTGATCCCGAGGTTTATGATGCGATTTAAAGCCGTCGGGAACGAGATCGTGCATTATGGCTCCATTTCCAGATTCTTTCAGCCATGTCTCTGTGACCAACAACACATCAAGGTTGTTATCGAAAATCAGTTCACTGATCACTATAGCTTTATTTACCACTGAACGAGCGTTCAGAAGTCCAATACGCAGACCAAATGAAATTAGGTGGCTTCCATTAGAAAATGGGATACGAATCAGATTTCGATGATTTACACCAGTTGGGGACCAAGGTTTAAACCCACTAACATGACAGCCTCCGCGGGAACGCCTGCGAAGTTTTGGTTTAGGCCTATTATAACAAGGTTTGTCATCGTGAAGTATTGAGTGTTCCTTTAGAGACTTGACTACGGTGGCCGAAATAGACGTACAGCTCAACTCTGGCCTGAGTGCATATAATTGATCAGCCGAGTAGCGCTTGAGCGCACCTACACACATGACTGGCCCTTCCAGAAAATTCTTGGCAAGCACTAAAGTGTACACATGTATGGGGACTGTACATATGTACTGGCCGAAAATGGCCACCAAACCCCGGTCAACTACCAGGAAACTAAACAGCAAAAAAGTATATATATATATAAAAGTATATATATATCACCGACAATAGGTGGCAGCACCGCAGGCGTCACGTGGATAGAGAACCAGTGAGTGAGTGTTTACAACTTGGACGTCCAGCTCCTTTAAAGCTGAACTTAATAGATAAAAACAGCCTGCAGGGTGTTTAAAAAAAAGACAGCCACGCCACTGCGCGGCTTTCTTTCGAAATACAAACAACCATCCGCCATGTTTTGAACAACCACCAAGTATGAATGGCTACACCAAACCTATCCAGGGGGCGCTCATAAACTTGCGGACTTTCGAAGAGTCAACATCTCCGAACCCACAATGGAAGTCGCGGCAGTAAGTACAAAATGTACAAGCATAGGCACACACCAATATATTGGGCCGTGAAAACGATGAAACACAACCCCAGACGCAATGAATAAACACGAATATCACATACATCCAAGTTTCCACTAACCTCTACACTGTGGTCAACGTACACCATTGACGACAGGAGTACACAGCATAGACGAACTTCCGGTAGCAGACGCAAATTTTTCCAACGTAGTTTTTGGTGATACACGTTGCATGAATCGATCAATAACTCTCCGGGGTTCAACTCAGTAATACGCTGTATCAAATACACCATCTTGCGTAACCTATCTTCAGGTTATTTTTCTTGTATTCAATTTTAAACGCGATATCACCTTGGCGTTGTCAATGAAAGGCCCTTCCTCGTGAACATCGGGACATTTTTACCATGGAGTCCCAAGGTGAAGGAAGTCTGGTACGTATGATTCATATTGTTGAGGGAAATAACCTGCACTGTGCAGATTTCGGCGAGAATTTGGCCAAAAATGTTCTGAATCTGCTATAGCCGTACACCCATTGACACCATGAAAAATACGCATATACGCCAATTTGGTGTACGCATAGACATGATGAAGAAAAGGCAAAAAATTGGAAATAGTATCACGATGACTGATGCACATTGGATTTTTCAGGGGCAATTGCCCTCTATATATTAATCTCCTTGAACTTTATTCATAGGAGTAAGGTAATCACTTCGGTTAAATCAGTTCTGTCGACGATTGCACTTGAGCTTGCTTCTTTTTTGATGTACGGAACCTGCCGGGGGTGCTGCTGTAGGGTGTTTGCATCGCAATCGCTTCAATTTCACAGCAAGGGCATAGGCCCCTTTCGAAAGTCGGCCATTTCGGCGCGGAGGGTAAAATCAAATGGGAAAATGCATTACGTTTTGCCATAAATTGCAGAAATAAGCGGCAGAAACGCTTGAAATTTGGCAGAAATGTGGTGATGGCCAAACCATTGAGTCTAATTATAGCAAGCACATTAATCAAGAGACCTGCACACGAAAAAGGCATGATTCATTTATAATTTCATTTATTCTGAAAGAAATATTTCATTAAATGAGATGCATCAATCAGTATGTAACTTCTAAAACGGTTGGATATTGAGGACACAAAGATGATTTTTCGGCCAAGATGATGAAAGATGATTCTCTGTCACATCAAACTTGGCGTCATGTGATTACTCAGCCTTGCTGACGCTGCTTAAAGGTGCTCTAGTTCGAACTGTAAACATTACGGTTTGTTTATTTACATGGTTGATTATAATAGTTATTTTTCCTCGGACAGGTGGCAGCACCGTGTATACCAAAACATTAATGTTATCTATTTTTATATCTATCTTGATAAATATTCTTGTAACTGAAATATATTTATGATTTTACGCTCAAAAACAAACAAAAAGTTGTGAAAGGCGATATTTAATTCGATTTTATCTGATTTGTTGGTACCAGAAGTTGACAATAGGTGGCACATCGTAATGTTTACAATTCGAACTAAAACACCTTTAATTTTCCATGATATATGTACACCTGGAATTGAGGTTGAACATATATTTTTAATTCTGTGTATGCAGGGTCGTAGGGGCGTAGGGGCACATCCATTAATTTGAGCAGAGGTTCCAAAGTCTGGCAGTCGACAACATGTAGCAGGTATACATAACCTTATCTGGAATGAAAAAAAACAGCGTAGTACAGCATACTTGAAGAACAAGAAGAAATAAATAGAGGCGTCGTCAAATGCCTTTGAGGCGTACACTTCGTTGTGCATAAGAGTCGATGCCCGTACACCGATTGTCGCCAATGGCCGTACACTTTCACTCCCACATTTTTCATTTCTAACTACAGCGGCCTTTGGTGATAATTCGACATAAAACGCACTAATGCATGCAAGTATAGATACAAAAGATACAGCAAACCAAGCGAGAGGTCGCAGGGTCGTTGATAGCGCCTCTTTGGAGGCAGTTTCTATCGCCTTTCGAATCATCGTTTCAAAGTCGGTGTTAAGTGCATTAAGTGTTCTTTTTGGTCAAAATACCCGAATGGCCGGTAAACTAAAGCCTGGAATCCACCATTGATTTTCTAGTTGATTTTGC
Source organism: Notospermus geniculatus (assembly GCA_002633025.1). NCBI lineage: Eukaryota > Metazoa > Nemertea > Pilidiophora > Heteronemertea > Lineidae > Notospermus > Notospermus geniculatus. The sequence continues at coordinate 121,407 of NMRB01002034.1, read as the reverse complement.
GTTGCGACTCGCTTTGCAACTGGGTTGCGTTGCAACTGAGCACTCGATCGCCGTAGTGGACCAGCTAGACGTAATTTCCACCAATGGTAAAGACTTGGTCAATTTCAGTCGGCAATCGGTCGGCGACCGGTGTCAGTTCCTTGTGATCGTATTCAGTCGCGAGTTGCAGGTTGCAAAGCAAGTCGCAACGCAGAAAATCAATGGTGGATTCCTAGCTTTACCTTCATTCGTAAATCCTGTGCAAGTGGTTATATCGCTTTTATCAGAATACCATCAAAAAACGAACAAAAATCTCCAAACCCATATAATGATGTCCAACCGGAAGTTCGTCTATGCTGGTGTACTCCTGTCGTCGATGGTGTACGTTGACCACAGTGCTCTAGTGTCCATGAGAATGACGGAATTGAGAAACAGTGAGATAAAATGCGGCAAGCCTTTCAGATATGTATCCAGTAGTCTTGAACGTTAGTTGTGGTGTTGATATTTTTGGTGACTGGGAGGGGAATGTGGATGGTAGTCAGCTGCCCTGCATTCAGAGAGACTTTAGTGAAAAGTCTCTCTGAATGCAGGGCAGCTGACAGGGATCTGTGGTTATAAGTATTTATTAGCAAATGCAGATTGTAGGGAAATGGAAGGGCTGGGGAGATATTCATCCTGCGAATAAACGTTTTCAGCCAAAAAAATAAACAGAGAAACAGACACGTAAAAAAGATCCTATTGCAAGGCTCGAACCCGGCGCTCCGGATTCAGAGCCGGACGCTCTACCGATGCGCCAGCCGGCCACGTCATGACGGCGGTTGCTCAATAAATGTTTATAAACATATCCCAGCTACTCAACATATTTTTATGTTAATTAAAAATGACGTTACAAATCAGAATAATCTTCCAAAAATCGCATTTTACAACATCCACAGAGCAAGTCCCCAGCAAATCTGTCAGCATATCGCTACATAATGTACCCATCTACGTTCACAGCCACTAAAAACGTGAACCAACCGTCCGGTATGTTCCATCTGAACATTAGGTGCATATTTCCTATGAGTCCAATTCTATTGATTGACCCGTGAAAAGTCTTTGGCTAGCTTCGCTGTTGGCCGCTACGCGGCGCGTTGGGCCCTTGCGTCGAGACCACCATCCTGCAAATTCTTGTAGGGTACGGTCTAGTGGGCGTGTTCCCATCAGGCCTACTTTCCGCATGTGTAAGGGGCCGTTGCCGACTCTTGGAACAAGAATCGGTTATCTAATCCCGGGCTATTGTACGAAAGTTATGCCAAAGTCGTCAAAAGCTGACTTCCTTGAAAAGATATGCTTTTTGAATAGCTGAAAGAATTGAGCCACTGATGCTCGCCCTATTTCCGGCGGGTATTACGGTACTTGCTGATATCAACGCTACCGCGTCCAGGTCGTGTTCCAGGAAAACAGCAAACATAAATAGGCCTACAATGCGGGCAGGACCGACAGGGAAAGCGCTATTGTTCTCACGGGGAAGGGAATCGGTAGGCCTTACGTGCTTTCATTGGAGCATGTCAGGTGACGCAGGGCCTAAATATGGTGGACTGACTAGGTTTATTTCACTAAAGACGCGCGCGCTGACACAGCGCGGTAAGCCCAACCCTCCTCGACCACTTTATTGAATAGGACAACCATGATTGGCTCTCGCTGACCTAACAATACCATACCCGCCCCGCCTACGATGACAATGGCAATGAATGACCAGCTCGATCGTTCCTGCTGGACTTCAACGCCCCCATGCGACCGGTGTGTTAGAATCTGTTTTCTTTGGAAGAGTAAACAATGAGACTGGCGATCAATCCCCCACCTTGAGTCGCCCCGTGCACCAATCAGAACACTTGTTTTTTAGTGGTCAACACAAATGTGTGCATGATGAAAACGGGGAGCGATGTCACAAGCCTTGGCAAAGAAGTCATATCATGGGCTAAATCAAAACATGCATGAATGATAGTGCGGAATAAATGTAAAAAGACCTCCCCTACTCTCGCCCGCCACTGTAGTTTCATATCCCAAACGCGCCGCGCGTTGAGCCGCCCTTCTATTGTTTGCCATAATTAACGGGCAGCCCGGGCGGCGCGTGCGCCTCGCGTTTATTGTTCGATTAAATATAGAGTTTTCGAAAAGCCCCCGAAACGCCAACGTGAACGTCTAACCTTTTGTTCGGTGCTCTCTTCGTCGCATCGAACAATGGGTTTGGCGTTCGCGTTGGCGTTTCGGGGGCGTTGCGAAAATTCCCTATTGTTAAACAGCCTTCGCGAAACCCACCTTATTACAACTCAAAAGGTGATTCAATAATAACCGACTGTGGTAGCTTAATACACAGTACAGGTGGTAGACTCTATAGTGCCAGTGTCAATTATTGTCCAGTGACCCCGCCAGTGACTTGTTTACAATTCACTCGCACAGCCATTCTGGCGCTGGTCATTCATGGCCAAGTCACCGTCGTAGGCCGGGCGAGTATGGTATTGTTAGTTCAGCGAGAGCCAATCATAGTTGTCCTATTCAATAAGGTGGTGGACGAGGGTTGGGCTTACCGCGCTGTGTCTCAGCGCGCGGCTTTAGTGAAAGAACCCCAATGGAATGTGTATGCGTGGAATGGGACGTTGGAGCATGGATACTTGGTAGCTTTCTTCTCTAATTTTAGCCTACAGGATAAGTTGAAAACTTCAGTGTCATTCCCGTATTCCGATTAGGCCTATTTGGTGTGGTATTACTCCTACAATATACGTTTATTATAGGCCTACCCCGAGTCGAGTTTAGGGCGGGGACATAGGCCGTCATCGCTTGGCATGATAGGTAGAGCACGTACGCCAATAACGGCGATAACCCGGTGAGGCACGGTTGTGAGTCTATTATTTCCCTTATCTAGGCCTACGAGGTAGGCTGCTGTTGTGAGGATGATTTCGTTTTTGTCGTGGCCACGCGGTTTCGACTCCCTATTAGGCCCTATAGTGTTCAGCATGTACAGTGTAAAGCAGACATGTGCATGATGTACATGTATATGTATCTCTCTGCCGACATGTAGGCCTATACCTGTCCACGTGTACTTACATTACATGCGTTGTTCATGATGTTGACTCTTCGAAAGTCCGCAAGTTTATGAGCGCCCCCTGGATAGGTTTGGTGTAGCCATTCATACTCGATGGCTGTTCAAAACATGGCGGATGGTTGTTAGTATTTCGAAAGAAAGCCGCGCAGTGGCGTGGCTGTCTTTTTTTAAAACACCCTACAGACTGTTTTTATCTATTAAGTTCAGCTTTAATATGCCTCAAGTTATCCAGCAAATAAGGTTGAACATCTTAACAGGCCAAAATTCGGCAAAAATAGTCCCAAGGTCGGTCACGTGAGTTTGGTGATAAACAATATGGCTGCCTTGCACTTGTGTCCGAGGTGAAATGCGCCGTCCAGTGGACAAATAAGCAGTTCGCCTCAGGTTGTTCCGAATGGGCGACGGGAATCTGGCTGGATCAACGTCATGTCATTTTCCTTACGACTATTTCACAACGAGTTGGCGATTCGTTCACGACTGCCGTCGAATACTATCGCAAACTGATCGTAAACTCGTCAGAAAGTCGGTGGATCCCCCGCATTACGCGATACTTCAACATGGCAGCGTGTGATGACGTCTTCAGAGCGCACGTGGTAAGGAGAATTTAAAGTTACGAAGTCAGCAACCAAATTTCCATCCAACTAAGCATTTTCGGACCCAAAGGAATCAGCCCATGATACTCCTGGTATCGGTCTCGATGTTTTTAATCAACATCGCCCAACATCGATGCGAGGGGCAGAAGAGACTATAGATAACAACACTCGCCTGGCCTTAGCTGCATTATACAATAAGAGAAGTATTAGCGGCGTTTACACCTGAAGAAATTGCCGGGTCTGACCCTCCATTTTTGCGTTTACACCTATGAAAATCTGATCCGGGTTAAAAATTGCCCGGCTAATTATGGTTCCCGATCAGTAAGATCGGGAACCATATTGTTTTTGGTGTTGGTGTCTGTGTCTGTGTGTGTGTGTGTCTGTCTGTCTGTCTGTGGGTGTGTCCGTCTGTCACGCCTTCATATCTTTTCTCCTTCAACAGCTACAGTCCTGGTAACACATCCTACCCCTAGGTTTGTCAACCTGGGCAATCCAATGAGCTAATCATTTTCAACATCAGATGCCTCCATCATGATGTAATCAACATATCAGACTTGATATTTTGTCTGTCACGCTTTTATCTGATGTCACGCTTTTATCTGATGTCATAACTCGGCTCCTTTAGCACCTAGAGCAACAGAAATAAGTTCTACCCGTAGGTTTTCATACCCTAGGAATCGAATGGACTGATTACTTTTCATCTGAGATGTAGGGGTCATGGTGATATGGATATCACAAATTTGATATTTTGAGATAACTTGTCATATTGTCAACTGAGCAACATGAAACAAGTCTTAGTTCATGCCTACTTATCCAAGGACAGGACTATGTTGAAATTCTCAGCCTCACGTGTCCGGGTGTTCGAAATATCATGAGATTTTGATATATCAAACTTGATAATTTGAAATATATCTGCCTTTGGTAAAGGTAGAGGCATGATATCACCCATAATTAGGTTATTGAGGATGCCCATTTCGATTATGCAATGACCTTGATGATCAGAGGTCAAGGTCAAGGTCAGAGGTCATGGTCGAACTTGAAATCTTGAAATATCTCTGCCTGTGGTAGTGATAGAGACATGATATCACCCACACTTTAGGTTACTGAGGATGCACATTTTGATTATGTAATGACCTTGATTGTCAGAGGTCAAGGTCACGGTCAAACATGAAAAATTGTAATTTCTCTACCTGTGGTAAAGGTAGAGGCATGATATCACCCATACCTAGGTTATTGAGGATGCCCATTTCGATTATGCAATGACCCTAATGATCAGAGGTCAAGGTCAAGGTCATACTTTGATAATTTGATATATCCCTGCCTATGGCAGAGGTGGAAGCATGATATCATCCACTATTAGGTTACTGAGTGAGGATGCCCATTTTGATTATGCAATGACCTTGATGATCAGAGGTCAAGGTCAAGGTCAAACCTGATGATTTGATGTGAGCACATCAAAATGGCTACGAGCAGGCTGCCTGTCCTGCCTGTAAGGTCCTCTTAAACAAGCGGGAACCATCAGACATTTACAATGTCATCTTGTTTAGCCTGCTTTCGCTCGGCGGGTCTGACCCGCCGTGGATCAGGTGTAGTGTATGAGAATGCCCCCGTATGAAAATGCCCGTTTTATTGTGTGGCGGACACTCACATACAGAAAGACATGTTGATCACTGCCTCCCCCATTGTCCTGTCGCGGCTCATTTCGTCAGTCTTTTGTTGGGAGGCATTGGCAAACGGGGGGGAGGGGGCAGTGAAAAACATTACACCGGGTTATACTTTCGCCCGGCAATTTCATTGGTGTGGACAGAAAAATGCCGGGCTAAGACGTTTACTGAGCCCACCGACAGGTGTCGGTCTGATAAAATTGAATGGGTGGTGTGTCTATAAATAGCATGGCCAGCGTTCAATATCGTAAGACGAATAATAGGTGTGGACAGAAAATTCAATGGATCCGGGTTAAATTCGAACCCGGTGTAACGTTTTTGAGCGTTCCCCATCTGCGAGTGTTCCCCTGCTATTGTCTGACGGAATAA
>NMRB01002034.1:100229-115373 GCA_002633025.1 Notospermus geniculatus | reverse complement strand
ACGGAGAAGTTGTCAATGTTTGCGTTTACTTTGCAAGTGTGACAATCCTTCAGATGGTCCAGGATGGCAGATCTATCCGAAAAGTGTTCAGACACCCTAGTAGCCAAGTGACGTTTGGTCTTACCAATGTAAGACAAGTTCCTATCACAGGAACTTTGGAATTTATAAACTACTTTGGCTCTTAGACTTCCTAGATACCAACATCTCACTACCCACAGATGACTTTGAGAGTGTGTCTTCATCAGTTTACAGGAAACCTTCCAACACTAATGTACTCTTGAATTTCACTGCGATGTGCCCACAAAACCGGAAACTTGGACTGATCACATGCTTTATCAACAGGGCTTACACAGTTTGCAGCACATGGCATCTGTTCGATCAAGAAATGAAACGTTTAAAGGGCATTTTCTTGAGTAATGGTTACCCACAAAGTGTTTTTGACAAGTGTGTACATTCTTTTCTGGGCAAAAAACATTCTCAACGCTGTGAAAAAACTGTCCCTGTAGATCTTGAATATACCCCTATCATTACTATACCCTATACAGGTCACCCTTCTTTAAATTTCAACAAACGCTTGCTGTCAATTTTCAGGTCTGTTGGCGTGAATGTAAAGATAACCTTTCGATCATTCCGGGTTGGCAGATACTTTTCTCTGAAAAGTGCAACACCAGTCAGTCTAAGAGCCAAAGTAGTTTATCAATTCCAAAGTTCCTGTGATAGGAACTTGTCTTACATTGGTAAGACCAAACGTCACTTGGCTACTAGGGTGTCTGAACACTTTTCGGATAGACCTGCCATCCTGGACCATCTGAAGGATTGTCACACTTGCAAAGTAAACGCAAACATTGACAACTTCTCCGTGTTGACTAATGCCCAGTCGGATTATCTGCTGAGAATTAAGGAGGCGTTACTGATTAAAGAACAAAAGCCAGCCCTGAACAAACAGCTGGCTCAACAAGGGTCTTTCTTCTTCTTGGGGATCTTTTAAATCACCCCCAACAGAGTTACTAATTGTATTATTGCTGTTATGTTATATTCCAATGCCCAAATGCCACAATGTACATCTATCAGGACTTTCCCGCCAAAATTTGCAGTTCGTTTCCTGCTAAAGTCGACACACACGCCTCGACCACTACCGCTGGTAATGGACTCCTATACCATTTGCGTCCGGCACTCAACGAATCCTGGGCAGAATCTTGAGATTCCACTCAAGAGTTAGATCCTCTGCTAGGGTTGTCTTGAGGAAATGAACTTTTCTATTAGGCTAGATATCGTTTTTGACAGGCTTTGTGTATCATCAAAAATATTTCAGATGGGAATTTAATAAAATATGATTTTATTTACTTATAATCATTCTTTTTGTGCATTTTATCATTTTTTGTGCATTTCGGTCACTGCTTCAGATGTCCTGACCAATATCAGATTATCCATAGAAGTAATCAAGCATCGAAACGCTGGTCATGCTATTGTCGAAAAAAACTCAGCCTCCTACTCTGAGGCAATAGCCTCCTACTCAAAAAATTATTGAGAAGGCTGAGAGGGGCCTGGACGCAATGTTGCCGGAACGCAGCTATGCTGCCACCTTGCGGAGCATTCAAATGTCTGGAGCGGAACGCCACGTCGTTGGATTTTTTCTGTATATGGGGAATTAGGCTTTTAGACGCCTGCGGGATTAATCACGTGATTTCGACCACCACCATTGACAAAATTGACCAGTATTGTCTCGTGAACTGTAGCTGTGTTTACACCTGAAGAAATTGCCGGGCCTGACTCGGCTCTGACCCTCCATTTTTGCGTTTACACCTATGAAAATCGGATCCGGGCTAAAAATTGCCGGACTAATTTAGCCCACTTTCGCTCGGCGGGTCTGACCCGCCGTGGATCCGGGTTATACTTTAGCCGGGCAATTTCATAGGTGTGGACAGAAAAATGCCGGGCTAAAACGTTTGCTGAGCCCACCGACAGGTGTCGGTCTGCTAAAATTGAATGGGTGGTGTGTCTATAAATAGCATGGCCAGCGTTCAATATCGTAAGACGAATAATAGGTGTGGACAGAAAATTCAATGGATCCTGTAGTAGAAACCATTGCCCGGTGATACAGATTGCCCGGTGGGGCAATTAAAAACGGCCGTAGGCCGTTTTTAATTGCCCACCGGCCAATCTGTATCTAGGGCAGTAGTTTTCACTACAACTATAATAGATCAGAATGCCCGCTGATACAGAATGCCCCGTGTCGGATTTCATGTCCTCGCCGATCTTATTCAAGCGTACCGCCTCGTCTATTTTAACGACAAAAGAAAGAAAAATTCGGTTTGCCGCCAGCCGTCACCAGTGGGTGTGTGGGTTTAGGCGTGTGTACTAATGACTTTCTTTCCTTTCAGATTTCGACTCCTTTGGCCGTAGGTTCGACTCCCGCTAATAACCATAATTTGTTTGTACATTTGTAATTGTTATATATAAGCTATAAACGTCACTCTTATCACATAGCATAATGTACAGTCATTTAATTACTAATTTCATCTCTTCCAACCAATACACATCTTTTTTACCCTACTCAAAACATTCCCTCTTTTTTTCTGATGCGTTCGAAAAAAAGTGAAATATTTTTGTGGGCTTCATTTTTTGGCTATGTGCCTCTATTTTCTTTCTTCTCAAAGATTTCAACGATATATATCTTGTTCTTATTGTGAATATTCTTTTCAATTCCAAGTTCGACATTATGATATTCTAAACCAACACACTCAGGGATCTGATTCGGAAGTTGTAAATCCTAACCCTAACCCCAAGACTAACCCTAACCACTCCTTAGTGTCCACCCTGCTGCGGAAGTTGTAAGTCCTAACCCTAACCCCAAGCCTAACCCTAACCACTCCTTAGTGTCCACCCTGCTGCGGAAGTTGTAAGTCCTAACCCTAACCCCAAGCCTAACCCTAACCACTCCTGAGTGTCCATCCTAACGCGGGAGCTGTAAATCCTAACCATAACCCCAAGCCTAACCCTATAACGACGGCGGATGGACGCTTCACAACCGTAAAAGCTCACCATTTTTTGGTGTATTCAAAGAACATTTGGTGAAAAATCTTCAAAAAATCCATTTAATAGGCCTATTCGTTTTTAAAGAAATATCAAACTAACCACTCACAATGTGCCTAGTGTTCAGGCCTTTTCAAAATCATGCTGGACCCAGCAGTCTGAGTGAAAATAGTCAAATTGCTCCTTAGTCACATTCCACAAAAAAAGGTCAGACGAGGAAAATAAAGATGAAGTTCTATGAAATGAGAATCTTTCATATTAAGCATCAATACAGTTGAGGTGCAGAATATACAAATTGTACAGTGCGTGAATGGTGTGTATATATGCATTATAAAGATACTATTATATGAAAAACCCCGACGGAGATTCGATCGTGGTACCTAGAGAGCCTGAAAGAGAAGAAACTAACGCATTAAACCTCTACGCCAACGAGGCGAACTGGACGACCCACCTTTTTTCACGGTGAAAACAGTGCACGTCTACAATAGCCAGGAAACCCGCTGTCACTACAATAATGTTATTCGGCACGTTTCGTCATCTGTAGCTAGGGCAAAAATTTTCAGTTTTCTAAAATGAAGCCTAAAATTAGTTGCGCAGGTAGGGCAAATATAATCAGGACTTAGTTAATTTTTATTGCCCTATCGGACAACTAATATCGGAAATTTTTAGTACAGGATGCCCGACCGGGCATCCTGTGTGTAGGGCAGTCTGATCTATTACACCGGATGTGGTCTTCAGGATATGAATACATTACACCACTCATTTTGACCAGGACGCATTCCGGCTTCAAACTGAACCCGCGGAACTCTCCATAGGCATACTTGCTGGAACGATGGAGGCAGAAAATTTACACCAATGCACATTATGCTGCATTCAACGAAAGTTTCTACCTCCATCGGTCCAGCAAGTATGGAGAGTTCCACAGGCTCAGTTTGAAGCCGGTGTAACGGTACAGAGTGTCCCCCTGTAAAAAGTGTCCACTTCTATTGTTGAATGACGGAATAAGCGGCATGACTATAGAAAACCAATCCCCAGAGATTAGAATGTAACAATAGGATCTTTTGTTCCTGGGACAGTTTTTCCTGGGGACATTCTTTCCCTTTACACCTGAATGCGTCCTAGTCAAAATGAGTGGTGTAAATGTGCGCACGTCCTGAATACTTTCGGATAGGATAGACGCTGATGATTCAAACACAAAATTATTTTATTCGTACGCGAAGTCGTTGATGCATAACTAATGGTGCTTGTCGTATTCGCAGTTCATCTGGTAAATGGAAGGGGTGACGGGTGATTACAAAATAAGCTGTCACCCCTTCTATTTGCCGAAACAACTGCAAACATACTCAACACGATTAGTTATGCATGAGTAAAATCGCGTACGAAAAAAAGATTTTTAGGTTTGAATCACCAGCGTGGGATAGGAATGTGCCAGTGGCTTTTTATTCCCTGCCGTCTAAACGGCCCTAATTTGCCTTGGCCTACTTCATGTTCACTCATCCGCCACTCGCCTGCCATGCCTTCGTGAAGTAGGCCTTTTAATATCGCTATTTTAGCTTTAATCAAGGAGGAACTTCAAGAACCTTGTTCTTTGGCCATGCTGCTTTATTAGCATAATCATACCTGCGCATGCGCGCACACAATAGAACAAACCAGCTGTAATACCAGTACTTCCAGTTGGATGATTTGTACACCAGATGTAACACTTGGATATTACAGGCCTATGTGCGTACATTAGGCCTACATGCATGATGCATGTGCGTGTGTACATGCATGAGTCTACTTACTTTCTTCTTGCCGATATGAAGTCGTGAAGTAGCAAAGCCTAGCAGTAGGCCTGTATCGAATGGTAAATTTACCGATAGTGAACACCCTCCCGTTGGTGAGAAACATGTGGGCCTTGGCGCGGGAGCACGACGCGTGGTATTTTCGTTTAAAAAGTGGATTTTTGAATACTCCACTTTATGCGGTTGACCCACCGACTTTACGACGAGAACGATTAGTATTCGACAAGTTTACGAAGGGTTGACGACAAACTTACGACGGCCGGTGGCAGCTTTGGTTCAAGATTCGTTTGCGACACTGATTTCTGTTTACGTATAGTTTGCGACGAGTTTTCGATCGATGAGATCAAACATGATTGACTTGCTCATAGACTAGTCGTAAAATGTGCTCTGTTGCAGGCGATTTGGCCAATGCAAGTCCAGAGTGACATCTACGGTGGCCCATACATGCCATGCATATACTTTTAACCGCATTACAAAATTCTGAACATTATTGCATTTTTTCTATGATTTCCACCCGGGTGGAAAACATTTCCACCCGGGTGTAAAACATTTTCACCCGGGTGTAAAACATTATCACCCGGGTGGAAACATTTTCACCCAAGTGAAAAACATTTTCACCCGGGTGAAAAACATTTCCACCCGGGTGGAAATTGGTAGGAAAAAATACAATAATGTTCGGAATTTTGTAATGTGGATAAAAATATATACATGGCATGTATGGGCCACCGTAGACATCACGTGATTCCACGCCGTCTGAAATAATCTGATTCCATATTTTTTAAATATATTTTTCGGTGCATCCGCTTCAGCCTCGTTCCCAGTCATCGCGCACCTACGCATCTCACAAGATGTGATTCTCGTCCACTGTGTAGGGAGAGTGTCTCTCCAAATACCGCGAGATCTCGCAGCGAGGGCGACTGGAATCGGGCTGGATCAACCAGGGCTGAACGTCATGTCGGGTTTGCGATACGTTCACGACTGCCATCGTAAACTATCGCAAACTGATCGTAAACTCGTCACAAAGTCAGTGGATCACCTCCATTTATACGCGGCAGCTCAACATGGCAGTGTGTGATGACGTCATCAGAACCGACGTGCTATAAGGAGAATTCAAAGTTATCAAGTTGGCAATAAAACCAAATAGGCCTAAATTTCGGCATTTTTGGACCCAAAGGAATAAGCCCATGACACTCCTGGTATCGGTCTCGATGTTTTTAATCAACATCGACCAACATCCGACGCGAGGGGCAAAAGAAGCTGTAGATTACAACACTCGCCTGGCCTTAGCTGTATTAAAGATCACTTCAAACTAGGTCATCGTCTATGTCGTCATCTGGCGATTTCTTAGCAACCCGCACATGCGCAGTTGCCGTTCTCTTGGTCAACATGGCAGCTGAATGTGTTTTCATTGGTTTCAACGAAGGATTCCGGCAGTCGGCGGCATTTTAGGTGGTTCTCTTCGATATTTCTACGGGCAGCCCTTACGCTGTGAAAGGGTCTGGTACTAGTTGAGGAAAGGAAAAATCACTGGTTTCCGCGCTGTATCACCAAAGCGCGGGAGAGATCGAGCGAAGAATGGAGTGAATTCGCGATCTACTTACGGCCATGTGCATCGCCATTTTTGTCCACTCGGAGGCCAAACCTGGGCGAGTTTTTCTGTATATCGCACCCGATTTTCACGTTGGTAGCGATTTTCAGGACCGCCTGGTGATTATCTCGAGGACTCGCATACGTATATACACAAAGCTGGGCGAAAAGCCAAGAGAAAACGGCAACATGTGCGACCCACCGGCAATCCTTCGTTGAAAGCCATTAAAAATTGACTTCCGTCTTTGACAGGGAAAACGGCAAACTGCGCCTGCGCGAATTATCTATGGCAATGACCTAATTACGGAGTTTGATCTCATCTATACAATAAGAGAAGAATTGCCACTTAGTTACCTTGGGAACCCGCCTGTCCAGTGGTGTTCTGTAAGCAATTTTGGTGATCACGTGACTCGATAGTCTCTCTTGTCTAAATGATTTTTGAAGGAGCCAGCGAGGATTAAGTATAAACTAGGAAAGGTGATCCCTTTCCGACCACCGCTGATGTCCGCCAAGCGTCACAAATGGTTCCCGGTCCGTTCATCAGGGAAGATACTACAGATTCAAATGCCTGATGAAACACCCTATAATAATATTGTTGTTTATACTTACAAAGGTAGCTTCTTTGGAATAGAGTACAAGACGTCTTTCTACAAAGAAATCACAGGTTGTGTGCCATCTATTTGTTTGGGTTACGTGGTGTTTTTTATTGCTGTTCAACGGAAACTAACATACCACCTGTATGACGTTAAAAAGGGGCGATTTGAAGGGAACATCATTGTACCTAACACAAATAAATGCCTTTCCCGAGGAAAAGACTTTGCTGTTGTTCCAGGATATGAGCGGAAGGTCGTCGTGGTGTGCCTTGGAAGTTTCATCGGCGCCACCATTTATGACATCAATTTGTCGAACGAAACTGGTCGAGTTCATTTTGTCCTTAAAAATGGAATCTTCATCCTTTCGACCATCCAACCACAAGTTATCACCAAGGATGTTTACACTATTCAAGGAATACACCTCCTTGCCTATCTTCTCATTGATGATTACCGACTAACAAAATACTCGCCGAGGCAGTTCTGGAGGTATTGCCGTTGTTGTCAGCAATCCTTAACTTTCAGTTCGTTTTTCAATATGTTGTTTGTCATTTGTTTTCCGAGGATTATTGCTACAGGAATAACACGCATTTTTCACCCGAAGAACGGTCTCGTAAAAACGGGGGCTGGGGAAAAAATGTTTACAGACAAAATTGCGACCTTTTACCCGAGTATCAACGATGGGGTTTGGTCTCATTACCTATTCAACCCCACTGATGGTGCATTGTTTCATATCAAACGTCCTCCAAGGACTGCTCCAGGCATACGAGAGTATTTCGTTTCAGTTGAAGTTTACGATCGTGTGATATGAGACTTAAATGCTGATGTCAGGTCGCACTTGCCTGAGCCAGGATGGAACAGACCCATCAAGTGAAGAAATCATGGTCAGGTTGCAAAAAGTGAAAATGTGTGCGCTCATCGTGGAAGAGAGTCAGGTCGACTACGAATGGATTACGGCCGTCATAGAAATACATGGAAGTTCAACACTTTGCAGTCTGATTTTTCCACGCAGTCGTGCCTAAGGCTGGGCGCACATGGGCGGCGAATCTCAATGCGGCAGAGGTGTTTTTAAAGTTGACTGACCCAACGCTACTCGACTCGTCGTTCAGTCGGGTCAGTCGATTTAAAAAAAAACCTACCGCACTGAGTTTGGCCGTCCATGTGCGTCCAGCTTTAGACCCAAAGTGATCTGGAAATGTCGGCCACTGCATGTTATGTGCCGTCGCAAAGTCGACCTGACATCCGCATTAGGGAATTCTTCCCGTCAGCAAAAACTGATCGGCCACATGGAAGTTTTGGCAGCTCCTATAGTTGAAATTACAAATTTATGTGGTTTAGTGAATGAGTAGACTGGTGGTGACTCACCGAAAATACGCGCGCTATCTCCTGAGCAAACGGTATTTGTATTTGCAGGCCCGGATTTAGGGGGGGGGGGGCACATGGGGCACGTGCCCCCCCCCCACCTATTTTCTGAGGGGCAATGATTTTTACTGCATTTTTTGGAAGAGTCGTCTAGATTTTCTAGTATTTCATGTCTAAGATGCTGGGAAATCGCATCTCAGAGCTTTGATTTTTCAAATTTTCCCGGGAGGCCCCCTGGACCCCCCTTCGTGTGTGCGCACCTGCGGTGCGCGCCAACTGAGGGCTTCGCCCTCAGGGTTGTTCCCCCCCCCCGAATTCTGAACCCTGGATCCGGCCCTGATTTGTACTTCATTTTTCCGTCAGGGCCGACGCTACAGCATTATTGACCCTGGTAATTACGGAGGAGGCCATCTCAAACTACTCATGTTCCTCATTTGGATGGGGTCTTTTGCTTGTCCTTGCAGACACAACGGCTTTACTCTCCCATGCGACGGACTGAAGAACCGGGAATGAAATCGCATTTGGCCCTGGCTTGATTCGAAACCGGTACCTGCCGCTTGGTAAGCGGACTGATAACCACTAGGCTATCAGGCTCCAACAAATGGTCTCGACTGACTTTTTGCTCAGGAGATAGCTCCAGTGTCAGGCAGGCTAAAATCTGTAGTTGACCGCGGGCTAAATGGTATCCAAGAGAGTGAAGCCATGCCAGTCCACAGTGCTCCTTAACTTTCAGAACGGTTACAAAAATTTCATTGAAATGAAACCTGTGCCATATTGTAGCCAATAACGTCTAGTTTCCATAACTGAAAGAATTTTAAAAATCCGTTGGGAAAATTTTGAGAAAAGCGAGTTTTTGTATTTGTGTACATTTCCCTGAACATTTGTACATGTGCAATGTACAGGAAAGAATGGAAAACACCTGAAGCTTTGTCTATTGATATCTTAAATGTGACAAAATCAATTGCGATCGGAATGGAATATGTGGTAACCACTTTGTAGCCAAGGTGGAAGACAAAATTTGGTTGCGTAATCAGCAGCGCTTGTTGGCATTGCCCCACTCTTTTACCTCAAATGGTAAAAATTGTCCCATTATTGACGTACATTACTCAGAAACGGTAACTGATTACGCAACTAAATTTTGTCTACAACCTTGGCTACACAGTGGTTACCACATATTCCTTTCCGATCGCAATTGATTTTGTCATCTTTAAGATATCAATAGACAAAACCTAAGGGCCCATATTTTCAAAGCTGTTTTAACGCTAAAATGCATTTTAGTCCAGCACTTGCATGCATATAAGCATGCAAGTGCTGGACTAAAATGCATTTTAGCGTTAAAACAGCTTTGAAAATATGGGCCCTGGTGTTTTCCATTCTTTCCTGTACACTACACATGTACAAATGTACAGGGAAATGTACACAAATATAAAAACTCACTTTCCTCAAAATTTTCCCAACAGATTTTTAAAATTCTTTCAGTTATGGAAACTAGACGTTATTGGCTACAATATGGCACAAGTTTCATTTCAATGCAATTTTTTTAACCTTTCTGTGAGTCGTGAAATAATGCAATCAGAGATTATTATTCCACGCATGCACTAATCCAAGATGGCGGCGATCGATCATGTATTCAGTGGTAAGACGTGTGCCGCATCTCAGGAGGAGTGTTAAAGATGAACGGACTGGCTGAGGCTAAAGCTGTATATGTCCTTCGCCTATTTTTGTTCGTATCCATCATATATCCACGTCAGACAATGCTTTCGGATGAAAAAATTGTCGAAATCGCATTTATTTGTATTTTATTAAGAGATCACCTCAGAAAATCATAAACCGCGCGCCGCCTGGGCCGTGACGTCATTCCTAGAACGGTGCAGGCTTGGGCAGAAGTAAACAAATATGGCGGCCGTGTATTCAGAAAGCAGCGAAGAGGACAGCGATTTTAGCGATTTTGACGAGGATCCTCGATATTTAGTGGATTATGGTGAATCTGATGCTGTAGAAGAGACTCTGGACCAAGCTGAACCATCTCAGTTTGGCCCTTACATGTTCGAGCCGTTAGTAGAGGCCGTCGAAATAGACGAAGTTGCCGACGAAGAAGATCCAGCTGACCAAAGATGGCGACTGGAACCCCAACGTTTGCGCGACTGGTACGTCAGGAAAAACAGTGTTTCGGGGCTGCTTTTAAGTATTAGTAAAATGAAGGGATGTAGACGGAAGAGCATTCTTCACTCCAACAGCGAAAACACCAAAAAATCACCATTTTTCCTTGAAAAGTGCGATTTTTTCAAGTTGCAAAAATCGTAAAAAAGTGCCATTTTTGCTTGAAAAGTGCCATTTTTCCACCTCAAAACGCAAATTTTTACGTTTCAAATGGCCGTGCCGGAAGTTTACTGTGTTAAATGTAGAAAATTCACCACGAATAGGGGTAAAGCAATTATTCACAAATTAGCCGGTGGTAAAAAATATTTGATAGTTAAGTGCGCTATATGCGGGAGTAAGAAAGCAAAGTTTATTTAGTAAATAAATGGATAAGGAGCAATATCTCAGAGAATTGTATTTTAATCCTAAATGTTCAGTTGCTTACTCAAACATTGCTCAAATTTGGAAGAACGTTAAGGAGGAAGCAGAAGGTATAAAATACAAAGAATTAAAAGAGTTTCTTGAGAATTTACCAACTTATCAGTTACATAAACCGATTACTACNAAGCTGTGGCTCAACTTGAGTTCAAGATAATCTTCTTTGGTGCATACGGCCCGTATGCACCAAAGTACTTTTCCATTGTCACATCATGCCCTGGCAAACCTGAACAATTGAAAAGTTGTGGCTCAACCTGAGTTCAAGATAATCTTCGTTTGGTGCATACGGCCCATGTATAATTGGGATCCAGCTCATTCACTTCTGGGATTTCAACTAGAAAGTGTCTGAGGAAGACCCCGGTTGCGGTCGAAAATTTGCAAAATTCAGAGACGACTTATGTTTACTATCTATCCAGACTTACCGGCAGATAAAGGCAACCCACTACTAGTGTCACTAACATGCCAACTGTCCCAGCAACATTCGCCTTCTTGAAAAGTGGCATCAAGGCAAAGGCAAGATGCATGATGGTTATGCCATAGAACAAAAGGAGTAAGAACAACAAGATGCCATCACTGTATCTGAGGATGCCTGTCAGTTTGATGATAACTGTGGACACTATTGATATTATGGAGATGATGACACCATAGATGATACTCCACGAAAACCTGAAAATGAGACAGTAAAGTTACAATCCAATTGTAAGATCAGGGGGAAAACATTGGTTTTTTGGTTCGTCGTTCGCATATCTTCCAACAAAAATGTATTTGGTTACCCTGTACTGAAAAAATATTTTGGTTGCTAAAAGGAAGTTCTATTTAGGGGCCGTCTCAAAATTACATTGATGCCAAAAAAGACAAAGTGACTTCATCTTTTCCCTGACTCCTCCCCCCCTGAAAAGATGAATTTTTGAAATAATGAATTTTTTTATGTGGGGCCAAAATCACATGCGGGCGGTGACAAGAAACTATAAATGTAATTTCATTGGCCTAATGGTGATCTTTTGACATACCAGTACGCCGAGTCAATTGTTCCCATAATCCTCATGGTTTCGCGTATCTTCTTCTCCTTCTCCGCTACGAGATTGATCAGCAGGAAATTGATGATAGGAGAGTAGGCAAAGATGAGGATGACGGCTGTCATGCCACGTATTGCCCTGATATTTGGTTTGAACTCGAACATGGGCAAGAACTGGATTGACACGGTGGGAAGTGTCAGGTCGGTCGCATTGCCTATCACCTAAAAGGAATCCGATGTAGATCTGAGAAACACAACAAAAAATTAACTGTGCCTATCCACCCAAGTTTTTTTATGGATGCTGCCTCATAATTGGCAATTCATACTAAGTGTTCCTTAGGCCACCTAAAAAAAATATAGTTTAGCATCACTTCCCGCCTCGAAATTTCTTGCCTCCTCAAATTTTTTTTTTTAAAATTAATTTTTTTTTCCTGCTACCGGTACTTTAACCATTTTACAACAAACTTTGATGATCCTCAATTGAGCCCCTGACTCGTATTTGTACTTTTTGAAAAAAAACTTTTTTGAGTTTCTAGGAGTTTGTCGATTGTATGATTTAAGCTGCAATGCTTCAAAGCTCTCTTTCAATGATCACGTTTCAGTATGAAAAATAAAATTAAAAATAAAAAACCTCCTCCGTCCTCACTTTTCACAAGTGTGGCTGATGCTAAACTAAAGATTTTTTTATATGGCCATAGTATGGCTTATGCTGAGACCAAAGTCACAAACAACTGCTCAAAAGTTCAGTTGCCCATAGAGAGCCAACTCGCACAAGAAAACTCTCCCTTGGAAAGTATCCACGGGAGGACTAAGGATAATGTCCAGAACAAAGATCATCTGTCAGAGGGTGCCAAACAAAGTGGATGCAATTTTCTGTAAAGGTGCTTACAGGTTGACATTGCACCTTGAAGCAACTCGACGGATCCGTCGCAGATAAAAAAACACCACGCACAGGTCACAATTTCAGCGACTGAGAGGAACTCGGAGCAACTGACAGTCACCTTGAACAGCAGGCGCAGGTCAACGGATCAGAGTGGAACTGGAGACAAGTCCCCGAAAAGTAGAACATGGGCAACTCGAAGCAAACTGCGGCAACTACCGGATCTGGCAGTTGCTCGGAGATGCAAACGCACCGATCAGGACGACAAAATCGGCAACTGATCAGTCACTCCGAGTTGGCTTCCATCGCTGGTAAGCTACATGTAGTTGCTGCGAGTTGCTTCACGACGCAATGACGACCTGTAAATCCCTTAAGTTCGTTTGAGAGAAATTGTGACACTTCTTCTGGGAGGAACCAAGGTGAACATCAAAGATGACCTACTCTTGATATGGCTGTGTTCACAAGTATCTGCAGTTGAAGAAAGCCAGAGTCTCTGTACATAGCAGCCTTGCAAGGCCCTTGATAATACCGGTTATCAAGTGGTCGACACCTTTCTGAAAGTGAATGATGATAATGTGCATACAATTATATGGCACTTTTCTTGTTAATTTTTTATACATTGTAACTTTGTTTCTGAGAAGCACATAGACATAGACCAATATGCAGATATGTAGAGTCCACAGATGAGAGTGCCATTTCAAAAACTGTTGAAGCATATTGTATTTATGCGTATTTAAGCACATGCACTTATAAACAGGAAAATCACTTGTTTTAAGGCCTTTTTTCCGCCTTCGTTAGCCTACACCCGATTATAAGCACATGTGCTTATACTTTTCTGGAACAAAACCGATACACAAACGATAATTAGTCCATTGGTTGTGGTTATCAGCACATGCCACTGCGATCGTTGTCTGTGATTGGCAAACTGGGTCTGGCAAACTGACCCGCCGGCACGCCACCGGTATTCGACGAGTTGGTCTACATTGTAGTTGTTGAATGTTTGACGCAAACTGTATGAAATACACTTAGCGTATGGCTGTACGAGATACACTAATAAAATGGATGTTCTTTTTGAAATCATTGGTCACATCACTTCTTGTTTGAATTTAAGCGCATTGTGCTTAAATTCGAATATTAGCGAATGTCGATTGTAAGTGCAGTGTGCTAAAAGACGCATAAATACGATAAATAACAGTAGCTGCAGGTCATCTGATGGGTGTGGCAGGTGACTCAGTGCACAGTTTGTTGCCATGTGAATCATTTAACTGGGAATTTCCATCTTAATCTGTCTTTAAGAGGATTTAGATGCACAAATTCCATAGATCTGAATGATTGGGAGAAAACAAATTTTTCCACCAAAATAAATTTCTTATCTCAAAGGTGTCTTCTGATTTCAAAACACACTATCGTATATCATCAACGCATCGATGTAATACCAGGCAAAAAATCAATTAGAATGTGATAGAAATCATGAGTTATAACATATGTTTCAAGCTAACAAAAATACAAATGTACACAAAATCAATCATGGTTTTCAATGGTTGTAAAACAGCAGAGAGAAGTCCTAACAAGAGGCAGCTAGAGCAGACACTCAGCTGACGTTGAGACACAATGCATTAGGAATTGGTTAGTGATAAAACCCGGAACAAAACGAAACGAAATGAAATCATCGAAATGGGCATGATTTGCATCAATTTATTTTCGTTTCATTGTCTTATTGTTTGTAATACCGATATTTAAGTGGTTAACGTAGAATCTGCTCCGAAATTGACGTTTGCTTTATGCGCCAACTGAATGAAGTGAAGAAAACACAGAACAAAAACTGGCGGTAACTTAAGGAGCACCGAAGGGAATTTCGTATATGATGATGATGATTGATTTTAAAATAATAATTCAATTTGATTTTGTGTGGTATATGTCGAAAAAAACGTCAATCTCAAGGCGGAAGCATACGTCTGCAACGTTAATTCTCAAATTCCTTGCGACTCTCATTTCGATGGTTTCATTTCGTTTCATTCCGGGTTTTATCACTAACCATTAGGAATTGACAGAAATATGATTACCTGGAACATCAAATTCCTCTTTAAGAGATGGTAAGGACTTGGCTGGCGTGCGGATCGTGTAATCAACAGACTGTTGCTGCAGATTATTGAATGTTAAACCATTCAGTTCGAGGGCTTTTTCCTCGGGCAACTTAATGTAATATTCGATCATATCTCGTTCTGTATCGAACAGCATATAATCAGCTTCACTTCCATGCGTATCCTGAAACGGTACCAAAAATTACACACCCTCCAACAGAAAAAAAGAAGAGAA
>NMRB01002034.1:71736-84983 GCA_002633025.1 Notospermus geniculatus | reverse complement strand
TTAATTGTGGACAGATCGACTGAACAGATTTTTTGTCACTTCACCATCTGAATACTTTTTCAGCCTTCTTAGTTCTTCAACATGAGCTACCCACCGTACGGAGGCCCTGGTTACCCTGGACAAGGTGCTCCAGGATACCCTGGTGGGGGCTACCCAGCCCAAGGTGCCTACGGATCAGCGATGCCACCTCAGCAACCAGGTTACCCGGGTTCAGCACCAGGGGGTTATCCAGCTGCAGGAGGGCCTGGCTACCCTGCTCCTGGTGGTCCTGGCTACCCATCTCAACCACCAGCCCCAGGAATGCCTACCCCAGGTTTTGGTGTAAGTGTTGAACTAAATATCAATATTTTCTGTATATTTTTATGTATAGAATTTAGAATAGTGTTACAAATAATTCACTCCTGGTCAACTCTGAGGACAGAACGTGGAGGGAATAAACGTGTAGGTTATCCTATGTAGTGCTTCACTGCTTTCACTGAGACCTAATCTCACTGCTCAGTGAACCCTTTTTTAACTAGCTCTTCAAACTACCTCCCACTAACACTTCTGGAACAATTCCACTTGAAAAATCTTGGAATTTAGGTTAAAAACCTCCTATACTAGAACTTTAGAATTACATGTACAGTCTTTCAAATAAGTAAATGGACAGCATGTTTTTCAAATATCTCGGAGATAAAACAAGATAATTGGATGCGGTTTTCAACATAGTCTGGTATACTTACTTGGTCATGTATCTCATGTATTTGGGTCAACCTAATTTTAAGCCTTTGTTATGTAACAGGCAATTTAAAAAAGGTCCAGAAATCAACTTTTTTATTTCTAATTTTTTTCAACAGATTTGGCACTGATGTGATCAGGTGATTGACATGAAAGACTCTTTGCCAAAAAAATTGGTGAAATCTGCTGTCTTTTTCGTGATATCTCAAAATATCAAAATTTGAGATTTTTGATATTTTGAGATATTGAATATTGTTTTGCTGTTATTCGCTGCCAGACATGATAACAAGATGGCTATGAAATTTTCCACGTGTTTCCATCACCTAATCAGCAGAAAATATTATGTGAAATCTGGAGGCTGAATAAAGAGGCTGAATATCATGACATTTAAGTGGAAAAAACATTCAAAAATTGCATAAATTATCACGAGGGAATGAATGCTACCGAATGACTTTAAAAAATGATCGAATATATCAAAATTTCAAAAATCTCAAATTTTGATATTTTGAGATATTACGAAAACGGAAAAACATTTTCAATATTTTTTTGCGCAAAAACTCTTATTATCAGTCACCTCATCACAACACTTTGAATTCTGCTGAAAAAAACTTGAAATAAAAAAGTTGATTTCTGGACCTTTTTTAAATTGCCTGTTACATAACAAAGGGTTAAAATTAGGTTGACCCAAATACATGAGATATATCACCAAGTAACTATACCACACTATGTTGAAAACTGCATCCAATTATCTTGTTTTATCTCGACGATATTTGAAAAACACGCTTATTTGAAAGACTGTACATGCTGTCACAATGTATATTTATAGTTCATCAAACTTGATTGAACTTGGTTGCTTGCTTCTGCTTCAAGTGTACTGGCATTTACAAGTTGCTGAGTGATTGTCCATATGACTGTTGGATGTTTTGCAGGCCCCAGGAGGTGGAATGCCAATGCCGGGTAATTCCCCTTACCCTGCGTCTGACCCATATGGAGCCCCACCTGCACAACAGCATATGGGATTTGGAGTGAGTAGATCAAAATGCCCCTGACTTTAAGTCTGTTATTAGAATAGAATACAGCCAGCTGGTCCTGGCCCCATAAGGGAGTGGTTTTGACCACCACATCAACTCAGAATCTGTAATGTCCTAGTCAGTTTCGATATCAACTTTCTCTACATGGCATTGGTGAATGATGTCTGTTTTCTCTTACACAATGGGGGAACCGGCTTGCCCAAAGGAGGCACTGGGGAACAACTCAGTTTTAACACAAAAACGCATGTGTTTCGACGTTGAAAATGTCATTGACATCGCGCATTGTTCTTGATGTTATGTGAGATGCGTCATTCAGAATCAATGACGTTGCTCTTCAGTCTGTTGTTTACCCTAAAATAGTCAATATTATCGATGAAATTCAACATGTTCCCGCTTGAATTTTCGTTTGAAAACATTCAGATACATTGAGTCAGTCCTGTACTTGATGATGAACGTGTAAAATTCAAAATTCAATGGACTACTTCAGGTACATGTATATTAGGGCTAGAAGTAGGGTGTAGTTTCAGAATTAAATGGCAAATAACGTTGGCTTGACTTTAGAAGTCATAGTTTTAACTGAGTTGTTCGTCAGCGCCAGGTCACAGATTAGTTCCGCCGGTTCCTCATTAGCTACCTCTTTGAGGTCAAAGTACATTTCATATTTCATATTTTACCATAATAATACTCTGTGCTTGCCTAATTTCAATATTGGTTCAGCCTCCTGGAGTAAGTCATTTTGAATGGTTTCTGCATCTCTCTACCCACAAGCCGTGAATGAATCATGCATTCCTTCGACCAATTTGAGCTTTTTCAATAAATAGCTGAAAACGTCCTTCCGAATACACTTGTCTATTTCAAGATGCCTAATCGACCCTATGATATTATCGCCCACATGTACTGGTTGTATGATTATTCATTTACGAATTGTGGGTTAGGCGGTGATGCCCAAATGACATCAAATAGATTATGTGGCCAGTAATTGGCCCTTATCTAATTTCATGTCATTAATTTTATAGCTATTAATGGTGCATGAGTTGTAATGTTTAGTTATCACCCCAAGTTACGTTATTATTTTTGTCTGTCCTATCTGTTGATCAAGATGAACTGATATCATTTATCTCCATGTTATCGTTTGACACCAAAGATCATGTAGATATTTATGTCACAGGATTAAAAAACTATCTAAATCCATTGTAACCATAATAGTTTGTTTTGATTAGTGTGACCTGTGTTACTGGGTTACTCTTTATGAATGAAATATGAATAACACTAACTTCATCAGCTTGAAGCGAAGCATTAGTGTGCCTGTAAAAAAGATGTAATTTTCTTTGTAGATTTTCAGTCCAATCAGTGTTCTAGCCAGGCCAGTTTCAGAGGGCGGTACAACCCTGTTCAAAATTCAGAGGTCCTTTTACCACCCGGTTCAAGTTTTTACCACCCTCTTTAAAAATGTAACTTGCAATGTATTACACCACCCTGTTTGAATATCACTCCCACCCTGTTTTGAAAATCCACCGCCTTAAAATCATAGGAAAATGAAGTCGTGCCACCCTGTTTGGAAAAATTTCTGACTAGAACACTGCCAATAGGATATTCCTTCCCCAGTCCCATCATTTCAGAAGGCCACAAGAATCCTAAGTCTGTTGCTATTTTTCATGCAAATTTCAACAGAAAATTATGAAAGACTGGCGTTTGCCGCTTCCCAAAACCTTCTCCTTGCTCCAGCCCTGACATGCCGGGTGCTGTTGTGAGTCGCCTGCTCTCACTAAATATGACACTAAAATGGATGATATCCATCTTGTTGTGCATTCTCTGTTTTGATTTGGTCCTGCTCCTCGTATTGCATTCATGTTGTGTTCATTTCATTTTCATTTCGATGTGTTTGTTCACTGCTGTTCATTTTGTATTGCCTGCACTCTGATGTTTGATGTTTGGCCATTACCAGTGCACACTCATAATCAGNAGGGAGGTGCGCCTTATAGGGAGGTGCGCCTTATGTATGGATTTCGTCGGAGATTTTGGGTGAAATTGGGGGTGCGCCTTATAGTCAGGTGCGCCCTATAGTCGCGAAAATACGGTATGTCACAGGATTAAAAAACTCTATCTAAATCCATTGTAACCATAATAGTTTGTTTTGATTAGTGTGACCTGTGTTACTGGGTTACTCTTTATGAATGAAATATGAATAACACTAACTTCATCAGCTTGAAGCGAAGCATTAGTGTGCCTGTAAAAAAGATGTAATTTTCTTTGTAGATTTTCAGTCCAATCAGTGTTCTAGCCAGGCCAGTTTCAGAGGGCGGTACAACCCTGTTCAAAATTCAGAGGTCATTTTACCACCCGGTTCAAGTTTTTACCACCCTCTTTAAAAATGTAACTTGCAATGTATTACACCACCCTGTTTGAATTTCACTCCCACCCTGTTTTGAAAATCCACCGCCTTAAAATCATAGGAAAATGAAGTCGTGCCACCCTGTTTGGAAAAATTTCTGACTAGAACACTGCCAATAGGATATTCCTTCCCCAGTCCCATCATTTCAGAAGGCCACAAGAATCCTAAGTCTGCTGCTGTTTTTCATGCAAATCAACAGGAAATTACAAAAGACATTAGAGTTTGCCCCTTCCCAAAACCTTTGCCTTACTCCAGCCCTGGCATGTCGGGTGCTGTTGTGAGTCTACTCTCACTAAATATGACACTAAATGGATGATATCCATCTTGTTGTGCATTCTCTGTTTTGATTTGGTCCCGCTCCTCGTATTGCATTCATGTTGTGTTCATTTCATTTTCATTTCGATGTGTTTGTTCACTGCTGTTCATTTTGTATTGCCTGCACTCTGATGTTTGATGTTTGGCCATTACCAGTGCACACTCATAATCAGCTTGGTACAATGTACCGGGTAATCATTCTCTGCTTGATTACATTGCCTATCTACATGTACATGTAGCATGTACTATTACGGTACTAGTAGTACATGTCCATCTCACCCGGCTATCTCATTCGCATGTAAATAATAATTGTGTTGTTTATGTTCTTCTCATTTGTTTCAAATGACATTCTTTTCATTGTATTGTTGAATGGGATGTGACACTTATCAGCACCATTGTTTAACCGTTTCAGCACTATAATACCGGTACATGTAAACCGGATCATCAGGGACTAGAAACCAGGGGCCGGTTGCACAAAACTCATGTTAGCGCTAACATGGTGTTAGCGCTAACTTTTATGTTAGATAACGTCAAAATCCATTGTCATTTTACGTCATTTAACATGATGTTAGCGCTAACATCATGTTAGCGCTAACATGAGTTTTGTGCAACCCAGCCCAGGGCCCATATTCATAAAACCTAGCTAGTTACTTGCTAAAGTGTCCAGTTTGTACAGACCAATGTACATGACTAGCAACCAACTAAGTTAGCAAGGTTTTATGAATATCGGCCCAGAGATGTCATGCTGTTTCTGGTCCTTATCATCTTGATGTGTTAAGCAAACATGGCATCATGTATCTGTAAATGCAGTGGCGTTACGTACAAAAATACACTAGTGATGTCGTCATGATGATGCAACTTTATACTGAAATGGTTAAAAGTCAAAAGTTTGAAAGTGTTTTTTTTCTTTCACTGCACTTTCAGAATTCATTTCATAAATAATAAATATGTGTTGAGAACTGCTTCATTTCTATCCAGATTCCTTTTGCCTTCTATCCTGCTTAACTCTACCTTATAGCTTACTAACTAAGCTGTCTGCCTTAGTGTCTAACAACAGCTGTTTGACATTTGAAAATTAACTGTAATTTTGGATGATGAGAGTGGCAAATTCATCCATGGCATGCAATGATTGAATTCGTTTTGAAAGAAAACTGTTACCGGTAATACATGTAATACTTGACATGTATTACAACATAATTTGACCGTGTCCAGTGTTAAAGCCGCACAGTATAGACAGGTGGGTTATAATCGGCGAGCGTAGTCTCGGTCACCCAGGCGCTATTTCGAATCTGGGAATCCATATTGCAGTACTGTGGAACGAAACGGCTGGCTGCGCAAGACTACACGCAGCATTGGGGATTACCCAAGGGGATTCCCCGAACCTCGATACAGGATAATGCTATAATGTGTGGTTCTATGGTTCCATACATTACGCACGCCTGTAAACGAGGTTGCACTAAAATTCGGCCGAACTGGAAGTGATTAGCTGTGCATACTCTGCGGCTTTAAAAAATAACAATCTTGATTCTGATTTAAACATGAACCAATCTTGCAAAATGTCAGAATGTATCAGAGTATCTAGAAATCATGACAAACAGCGATTTGGCCTAGTGGTTCTATTACATGTATTTTTGGCGATTGTTGTTCTTACAGGGTGTAGCAGCCGCTGCTACAGCTGTCTCCGCTTTCCAAGCCATGCCTACTCCTGAGTCTGCTAGCTATGCTCCTACTCCATATGGCTCTCAGCCCCTGGTATGTACTCATGGAGTTATGTACTCATTGAGTTCTGTACTCATGGAGTAAACCAAAAAGTCACAATTTCTGCTATTTTGTATACAGTTTTGTCAGTGTCAGTTATTCCTGGCGTTGATCATTCATTGATTTTCGGTAGTCACAAATGAGAAGTGTAAGATCACAAAATTTGTCCCGTCCCAACCCAACCCAATGTGAACTTCTTCATTGAATAGAAGGAAACATACTCTGGTCTTAACACTCATGAGTTTCCCCAAAGGCAATGATTCTAATAATCAGCTCGCAGCCTTGCAACCCTTCAAAGTGAAAATGGGCGAAATCCACAAACTATCAACTAGACATGATCCAGATATACCGTAATATGTGAAATAGTGTAGCAAGTCAGGTGTTAAAGCGATGTGGTGGATTCAATGCAGCTGTTCAACCACCAGCAGAGCCTGGATAAAAGTTGAAGTTTGAAGTTCATGATTATACCGGTAATCTGATATCAACAATGGTTGAGCTCTCATCCTTCTTAACACTTTAACTCCAGTCTATCCTGAAACCTTTCAGTCGAACTCAGATGAGCTGCTCATTCAGCATTACAATCTGAGCATTTCCGACCGGTACCCTGCCCACTTTTACACCTGGTTGGAGAAAGGTGAGAAAGGCATAGAGATTGCCCAAAGTGACGTAGTCTCATTCCACATGGGATTTGAACCCCAGACCCTCTGACTGCTAGTCGGAGACATGAACCACTACACCGCCGAGCCTCCCACTTTTTACTGTACTCATTTCTCGCTTATTCCTCTGCTGCTGCATTTCAATTCCTCAGGTACTGTAAACTGTAAAGCGAAAGTGAATATCAGAAATTGCTCCCATTTCCATCAATCCACGGTGTTGGTGCTCTGCATGATTTACTTTTTCTGAATCACTCATTTTCTTACTGTATTTCAATTCCCATAAATTAAGTTCCCATTTTCCATTTATTTGACAAATAAATTTTAAACACTGTTACAAAACATTTTGAAAGTTATACATGTGGTGGGGATTGTTTGCATTTTTTTGCATGAATACATTGTGTTACTTGACGAGCCTGCACTCAGTGTATCCCTGATAGTGTAGGTATGGTATTTAGTAACTTCTTTCATGCAGTGGCTTTTCAGGGTCATTTTGTATGCCATTTTCACTTTTCAGGCCCCAGCTCCTTACCCAGTTGCAGCCCCTGCTCCAGCCCCAATGCCCGGGATGCCCCAGGCAGGTTACGGAACAGCACCGGGAGGGTACGCGCCTCCTCCCTCTCACTCCCCACAGCCACCGGCCCAACCTTACGGTGCCTCATCGACTCCGCCAGTTCCGAGTTACCATACACCCGTTCCAGAGACGCATCGAGGGCCATCGCCGCAACCTCCGACAAGTCAAATGAGTGGGATGTCGATATCGGGTAGTAAATCAGCATCAGTTCCTCAAAGGAAACTGGTAGGTTCTCCTCTAATATACTGCCTCACCTGTTTCTTACTTTACTTACCGGTACATGTACTTTACTTCACAAGGCTCCTCCTGACCTTGTTATGTATAGGTTTTGCCGGAGGTATGGAGTCCACCACAGGCTACTCTCCACTTGGGAGGGGTCTTTTACATGCCCCGGCATGGACACTCAGGTACAAGGAATCATGGCTTTTACCAGTTGTCTCTTCCAACAGACCCGAAATTGGTCCACAGCTTTTCTTGTACATGTCCTGGCTGGGGATCGGACCCAGGACTGACATATTAAGGATTTAAAAAACATGTCAAACCACTCTCCCACCAGTCCAGGCCAAGACATGTACATGTTCTCCAGAAATCTTTCTGGGGAACCCAAGGTCAAGGAGTAACTCATTCAATGCTCATTCGTTCCTCTCAGACCAGCTGAGAATACAAAATGGCAACTCAGCCAGGAATCGAAACATATTCTTGACTCTGGGGCACAACCACTGTGCCACCGTGCACGTTGATTTTACGTAATTGATCTCCATTCAATGGCTGGTATTCATAAAAGGAAATGCTTTTACTCCACAGCAACGTCCAATTTAAATGCATTGCAAAACTTGAAGTAAAAGCATTTGCTGCCTTTTATGAATATCAGCCATTGTACCATCAATTTTGCTCATTTGCGTTCATTGAATCTGAAGTCCACTATCAGGAAAGAAATTCTTACTGGTTTCTTTGTTTATAGACTCAAGGGACAGTTCTACCAACCAAAGGATTCGATGCTGAGGCAGATGCAAAGATACTCAGGAAAGCAATGAAGGGACTTGGAACAGACGAGAAGGCCATCATCGATATCTTGGCTCATCGTACCAGTTCTGAGAGGCAGAAGATTGGCCAGATGTTCAAGACCCTTTATGGAAAGGATTTGGTTAAGGATCTAAAGAGTGAATTAGGCGGCCATTTTGAAGATGTTGTGGTGGCACTGATGATGCCCCCGGACGAATATGATGCATATGAATGCCGCAGGGCTATGAAGGTTAGTTGAGTCAGACCAGAAGTTTATATTTTCTAGGCAATACCCGTTTAGTGGGGAAACTGGTAAATTCATGTGAGCGCTTGGGGACGTACATGTAATGATGTCATACCCGTTCGAGTGGCATAATGACGTCATTCCGTCGCACATTACGTTGCCGACATCAGGGAAGACGCGATGGAAATCTCAGTGACGTCTAAAGGCCTAAACAGCATTGTTATTTTCGTTAATATCTTAACCCTTTAACTGCCAATGCCGCCGAACGGCGACAGGCACAGTCCCCTTAATTGACAGCATTCAAGCTACTCAATAGATCGTCGATAGTAGTTCTAGGCGCCGCCGTAAGATGGCGTGGCGTATGCACTATCATTTGAGGCATATTTTGAGGTGCTGGGTACCTGTTTGGGGGGAAACTTTTGCCGCTATCTTTAGGGGGTGCCAGGGGGCAACCCCAGGGGGCACATTTGGGGGAAATATTTTGAAAAAAATTTTTTTTTCAAGTGTGGAATAAAATTGCTATTGATTGTTATGTGGTATGAGATGACTTTCACAGTGACAGCATTCAAATATCTTCATTGTCTGGGTAGCAAGCCACACTTTAGTGGGAATTTTTTGGAAATAAAAAAAAAATCCAAGATGGCGGCTCCTGGTGACGTCATCATGTATGCAAATTAGTTTTAAAAAGTCATCAGGATAAAGTTTGGACCATCCCCCACAAGGTATTCCTATCATTTTAAGGCTAACACTACATGTTTTATAGTAACAGATATTTAGATTTCAGAGCTAATTTCTAAAAAAAAATCTGGCAGTTAAAGGGTTAATATTTTTGAAAACTATAAGTCATGTCAAAATCCGGGCTTCGTAAGTACACTTCCGAGGTCTGTCTGCATGTGCATACGAAGTTTGGGGGCGATCCGTTCGTCAGTCTTGGAGAAAATCGCAAACAAACAAACACACAAACAAACTAACTCTTCTCAAATTTTAGTATTATAATTACATGTAGTAATATTTATAATCTGCTCTGGGAACTGAGGAACCAGTGAGTCATCCTAAAATAGTATCGGTACGTCCTCGTAAGTCAGATTCTTGACTTTTCACTGCATCCGTCAAGTGTGCTCTTAGAAATTGCATGTGACTTTGATGCGTGAGCTGCTGTTGTTTGGGCTGTCGTGCATCTGTCACTCTTTCTATTTTCTTTATTTCAGGGTGCTGGCACAGATGAGGATGCACTTATAGAGATCCTCTGTTCTCGTTCGAACAAAGACATACAGGCTTTGAAACAGGCATTCAAAGTCAGTAAGTAGGCCTAGATGAGTGTAATGTTTGGCGCTGTTGGAAAAAATGAAAACTAGTACAAGCTGTCCTCTCGTGAGCTGACATGGACCATGAGTCTAAGTGTGGTTGAAAATTCTTGATATGAGTCACTAAAGTTTAGTCTGTAGTGATGGGACAGGGAATATACTGTAAAGCAAGATAATTTCGCGGCTGGAAATGTTCGCGAATCAAGAATTATAGACATATTTGCGGCAGGATATTTTCGCGTGTCCCAGCCATTGGTTCAGTTTTTTTCACTGACCATGTTTATCACTTGCATGTACATGTATTTATATTCACGACAGGAAATTTTTGCAACTCATACACTCTCGCGAAACTCGCGAAAATTTCCTGCACGCGAAATTTTCCTGCTTTACAGTAATGTCTTGAGTGTTATTTGAAATAACCAATTCTTTTCAGTTCTCGGCAGGGATTTAGAAAAAGACCTTATTTCTGAGACGTCCGGTCACTTCAAGCGACTGATGGTGTCAATGGCAAATGTGAGTTTCTTTATGTTATACCAGACCTGTGGAAATTGGCTGATACTTGAGTAAAAACGGTCATTCAATCACAGGCCAAATGATTAACTTGGAATTATCACAGGGACTAGGCGCAAAGGTCTCAGCAGGTGAAAAGTACCAAACCCAATCCCCCAAAAATGTGGGTTTACAGATAACGCATCTTTGCTGACAATGTACCCCATCTTGCCCCCAGTAACCGTGCTTTGTCAGTAAACCCATATTTTGAGGGGGGTTTGGTATTTTTGACTTGCTGAGACCTTCACACCCCGTCCATGCAAGAATTATTTCCATAATAAATACAGTGGGCCGATTTCACAAAGGGCGTTTAAGACTTAGACGCGTGTAACTTCGTCAAATGCATGGTGGAAGTGCGTGCATTTAGGGAAGTTACACGCGTCTAAGTCTTAAACGCGCTTTGTGAAATCGACCCAGTGTGTTTACAAAATAATCTGATTCACAACTTTTTGATGGTATAGGCAGCAAGAGTAGAAAATGCAACAGTGGACAGGGCGAAAGCTGCGAAGGATGCACAAGCTCTATACACAGCTGGTGAGGCGAGATGGGGAACTGACGAGTCCAAATTCAATGCAGTTCTAGCATCTCAGAGTTTTGAGCAGCTGCGAGCTGTTTTCGATGAATATGAAAAGGTTTCTCGCAAGACGATGGAGCAGGCTATAAAAAGTGAAATGTCTGGTGATTTAGAAAGGGGAATGTTGACAATAGGTAAGACAATAGAAGTGATCATTTAGTCTCATTGTGGTGGCACATATTGGTCTTCACAGGAGTTGACTGTTGCTGACTGGTCCGTATCAGATTGGCTCTGATGACAACCCATTTTGAACCTTGTGGGTATTCGTCCTATCATGGAAAGCTGGTGTAATGCTTGTCACACTGTCTGAAAGCCAGCATCAAAATCCATATTTTCTGAAAGATCCTGAGCTGATAGCAGTCTCAAATTTATGCTGAAGATCTTGTTGATTTTTCTTGGCGTTGTGATGGGCTGTAGTGGTCTAGTCACGGTCTTATCAAGTAAGAAGAACACCCCTCTATATAACCAGGTTGAGAAACGGCAAAATGTCGGATGAAAAGATCAGTCAAATTTGGTCAACTCATAGGTTCCAATTGTCCACTGTATACGTCAGCGGGAACATTAAAGTATGAACTTTGTTAACACACAACTTCTGAAACGAATTGATAACCAAAAAGATGATTTTGCAGCCTTTTTCGGCCGCCCCGTTCGGAAAACGTTTTATCCGCAACAAATCAGCTTGGTGTGAGACTAGCTGAGACTACTGCAAAAGCAGTCTCACCAAGCAGTCTCGCGCACGCAGCCTGTGTTAACGCAGAGAGGAAGTACATGAAGTACTGCAAATTGTTGCGGATAAAACGTTTTCCGAACGGGGCGGCCGAAAAAGGCTGCAAAATCATCTTTTTGGTTATCAATTCGTTTCAAAAGTTGTGTGTTAACAAAGTTCATACTTTAATGTTCCCGCTGACGTATACAGTGGACAATTGGAACCTATGAGTTGACCAAATTTGACTGATCTTTTCATCCGACATTGTGCCGTTTCACAACCTGGTTATATAGAGGGGTGTTCTTCTTACTTGATAAGACCGTGGTCTAGTGACTTAGGTCTCTGGCTAGCAGTCATGAGGTGCCTGGTTCGATTCCCACTCGGTGTGAGACTCGGGGTAGGTCTCTTTTCCTATTTGCCTCACTCTACCCAGGTGTAAAAATGGGTCAGAAATGCTTGATCACAATGCTGAATGGGCAGCTCATCTGAGTTCCACTGAAGGGTTTCAGGATAGACCAGGGGTAAAGTGTGAAGTTGTGAGGCGGTCTGGGAAAACCCGTCGGATGTCGCGTTTTAGGAAAGTGTTAATGGCCTTGTCAACCCGCGCATTTCAATAGCTGAAATGCACTACGTAAGAGGTAAACAGTAGCAGATCAATGCACAGGCAATCTGACAGCCCTTGTTGATCATTCAGCGGCTTCCGACGGGTTTTCCTAGACTGCCACACATATGGATGATAACTTCTACTGTAGTTGATATCTGATTATAAACCAAAACTTTAACTTTCATTTTGATCAAAGTGTTTCATAACTCATAATGTTATCCGTATTTCAGTGAAGTGTGTGAGAAATCAGCCTCAATACTTCGCTGAGACTGTGTACAAATCAATCAAGGTGAGTTGAATGTTACTTGCGTGGTTACTCATTCACTAGTCTCCTACTCTTTCAGTTAAGTGTGTGCGAAGTATGCCACGCTATTTTGCCGAATTACTATACAAATCAATGAAGGTGAGTCTGTGATTTTTTTGCCTCGTTTGCTTAATATGGAGGTGCTAGGACATAGCATCTAACTTTTGCCATTAAGTCACTCATGCACATAGGGCCTATTCATGCACGAATTTGTGGAATTGGGAGACGACTTTATGCACATACGATGTAGTATAATTTACCTTAAAAGGTGGGTTTTTCTAACATTTCATGTGAATATTAGTATTGTATAGTGTATGGTGTCACAATAGTCTGGACGCAGAACGAAAAAGTGGGAAATTTTGTATAACAGCAATTTTTTTGCATTTTTTATATCTCTAAATGACAGAGATTCAGAATCCGCCGGGTGCCACTCTGGCAACCTTGAGCGTTTTGAGAAAATCCCGTTTGAATTTTTGGAACTGACTTTATCATTGGACGTCAGCTGACGCAACGACTGAGC
>NMRB01002034.1:46321-70689 GCA_002633025.1 Notospermus geniculatus | reverse complement strand
GCCAGGCCCTGACGCCATCTGTTGACCAAACGCGGCGACTTCCACGAAGTAAAGCAGTTGTGGAGAGCGAGTAAACCAAAGGGGGCGCGACTCACAACTGCGTAGGGAGTTTATGATTATACAAGCAGAGTACCTGGTGATTATGGTCCCTACATCGTACATATCTCAATGTAGGGACCATCTTGAGATTGCTACTAGGTTAGGTAGCTAGCATTTTTCTTTCCATCCTTCTTTCTTTGTTTCTTCTTCCCTGACTCAATTGGCACACGAAAACCACTCAATCACTGCAAAATCAAGTAGTAGCATCAAATAGTCAATATTTGTATCCAGGTCTGAAAGGTTAGGTACTTTCAAAAAAACGACGTTATTTAAAAGTTATTTGAAGCAATTTTTGATGAAAACTAGTTACAGATTTCCCTCGGTTTGTTTATTTTTGGGTTTTTTTTGTTGGTTCAGGCAGCAACGATGCATCCGTATCCGGCTCTGCCACTTTGCCCTTCCTTTAGCCTCTGAAGGCAGGCATCTGCCTCCTCCCCTCCCCTCCACCTCCCACCGGAGAGGGCACTATCTCCCCACCCTCCGGTAAAGACCATCCTTGGTAGGGGAGGTGCTTGGCCCCGCAGTAGCCTTTCTTCATTCAATGTCCATTTTCTGATGTAGGGACCATCAAATTTGCTGTCAAGAAAATTTCTCAGTTCTAGTTATTTAGTGTAGTTCGATACACATTTCCAAAAGCTCACCTGGTTACTGCCAATTACTAATAAATGATTCGTATTTCTTCATTTCCTTCATTGGCTCCTGAACTAGTTGCTCTGGCACTTTCTAACCCCGACTTGAAAGATTCATCCCATTGCAAGTGTGCCTTATCCTAACCAAACTGTTGCCAAAATTGTGCTACACTTATTCTAACCACATTCCGTTTTCCATTTACTCCATCTTAAGTGGCTAGCAGTCACATGACTTCACAAACATTTGACTGATTTCCACATCAAGCCTAAAATTAAGATACCGTAACTGGTGTGTGCCTTGTTCTTCACCCGACAAGTTGGTTGCTTTTGGAAAATTTTCTTATTGATATTGATACTGATATATATATACTGATAATAGTCTGTTAGGGATCGTCTCCAAATTGTTTTCGTTTCAAACGCGTTTGAAATGAATGTCAATGTCGTTTCAAAATCGTTTGCAATTTCTGTAGTCCAACGAAACTGAAGTGATTTTCCAACGATTTTCAAAACGGATTTGAAACGAATTCTCCCCAAACGAAAAGTACCCACAACGAAGAGCAACGNTTTTCTTGAGTTTATTTTCTGGGGCTCTTTTGTACATGTATTTGTTGCATTTTCCTTGAGGAAGATTCTTGTGTTTTGTCCTTGACAGCATTTCCCCCTGCTGTTATTAAACGTATAGTACAAAAAAATTACCTTTGAGTTTGGACTCAGTTGCGAATATTCATAACTCAAGTAAGCACTGACATTGTGTTGCTTGTTGACCTCCTCTAAGAAACGGTATGGTTTAATACAGACTTCGCAATTGCTGGATAGACCTACAATTACATTTAGGTTACAATTTTCTATTGTCTGAGTATGATAAGCGTAGTCATTGGCCAAATCGGGTGGTTGCGAAAACTACAGGCCCCTATCGGCAGTCAGCTACAACGCATTTTCCCATTAACTAAACCTCCGATAGCCACCGAAACAGCGAAAGCACTATCGGACTTTCTGTGCGGTCGGCCCTGTGCAATTCAGATCAAGTTCCACTTCCCGTGAAGTATTATTACTGTCCGGCTGCCACAATGTGCACATGACAGGACATTAATACAGATGTAGAGAGAGCATGTAGAGCCTGATAGACAGCTTTCTCTTGTCTTCTTAAATATTCATTTGTGATCTCATTACAGGGCCTAGGAACAGATGATAAGACGCTGATCCGTGTGGTTGTATCCCGATGTGAAGTAGACATGGTACAAATTAAAGAGGAATTCCAGAAACAATATCACAAGTCTTTGGAATCGTTCATTAAAGTAAGCATTAGGGGATTTTGACTGATGATCGAATCATTAAAGTAGTCAGCTTTTCTGCTGGTGTACCATGATAATGATGTATGGGAGACATAGTTGCCTCTTCGTAATACATGTACAAGCGCAGATCCAGAGGGGCGCGCGTCTCCCCTTTTGGCCAACAAATCTGTAAAAGCAACTGTGAAATTCTGGAATTGGGTGCAAATTTCAATGTTCCTAGCACAGGGCGCCCCTCTTTTCCCAAATCCTGGATTCGCCCCTGATGTACATGTAACAGTGAGACGTTCTAGCAGTATTCCAAATGAAGGGTACTTGCAGTGGGGATCATCAGTGAGGACTCAAGCTCCCGATCGGGAGAAATAGAAACTTCACCACATTCGGAGAATTCTCCCAATCGGGAGAAAATTTTCCAGTCCCGTGGTCACGTGACCGCTATTTTGCAGACGCTCTACCGTCATGACAGTTTGTCATAGAAGAAATGTGGGGCATAGAATCGACAGCAATCGCCATGAAAACCATGCCATCCTTCGGCTCAGACCGCAGATTACACCAGAAACAACAATCTTTGGTGCCATAAAGTGAAAATTGCCGACCAAAAATTAAATTTACATGGATTTTCATCGGGTTTTTTTGCAAAATGTGCCTTGCTTCCCCCACTTCCGGTTTAGCAAATTGTGCGCATGCGCAAATGGGCAGATACCTGCGCAAATGGTTCTAAAGAAAATTGTTCTCCTGATTGGGGGAATTTCTCTGCTTTGGGGTAAAAAAATTTCTCCCGATGAGGAGAATTCTCCAGAAGTGGGGAATTTCTCCATTTCGGGAGCTTGAGTCCTCACTGATCATAGCTAGTCGTAACCTACGATAGAAGGCAGCACATCGTAACCACGTCCTACACAATGGACCCCTTGTGTGTGGGTAATCGATCAGGACCNTTTTTCAAAAATAGGCCTATTTTGTCATGTTTGTATGATTTACCGTCCGATCGATGTCATGATGCGCGGTTTCTGACAATCTGCCAATCTGTACCAACAGCCTCGCGCAGATTTTCACTTTGCTCTACTGATCGTATAGACCTATGTACAGTAGCTGCACAGAAACCCGGCACTGACTTGTTCGAGGCTGTCATCCAACAATATGGCGTGGTTCATGGTCACTCGTCACCTTGGGCCAAAATTTGACCGTGCCTGCATGCAGGTAAGCGATGATACGATCACAAGCAGCTCCTGTGTCATTCATACCACCAGTTGAACCTTTATTTTGGAATAAAATTTTATTTTTTTCTTTTCCTCCGCTATTCAGATGCCTTGGAAAACGTTCGAGAAATCAAAAAATAAAATTTTATTTTTATTTTTTTTCCGCCCTCCTCTGATGGAGGTGCTCAAAAAAAGCCCGCGAAACAAGGAATAAAAAAAGCGTGGCCTAATGAAGCAGTGGGTTATGGTCCCATGGGTCTCTGCATAGTCTGTATGCTGAAGTACGGGTATATTCTTAAACATTATACATTGCAGTGCAATATACAATCTTATCTTGTCTCTATTTCTAGGGTGACTGTTCTGGCCATTACAAGAGAATTCTGATAGCCCTCGTTGGTGGCAACCCATGGGTCAAGTAGATGGCACCTCAACTACCCGGTAATAACAAAAAAGAGTGTTATGGTCACAGCCGATCATTAATCAGAGTATTTCTCATGGAACCATGCACCACTTTTATGTGACTTTCTTAACTTATGTTAAACCAAAAACATAACTCGACAGCCAGGATAGCTCTCTGAACATATGACTTTAACCCTTTAACTGGGTAGGACGTCGTATTACATCATTACGGCATCCGGGGGACTCCACGGAAACGCCCGAGGATCATAGTTTGTGTAAGGCGTAATAGTAGGCCTACGCGTTGCAAGGAAATGGCGCACCACAGTGCGAAGGACGTTATATCACGTTTGGAACCTTGTGTGTCAAATGCTTTCTTGGCAATTTTTTAAGAAAGGAAAATTAGAACTAAAAAAATTACACAGTTAAGGGGTTAAGCGGTACTAGTTTCATAAAAGCTATAGTAGAAGATTTTAATGCAGATATTGCCCTAAAAGCATGGTAGACAGGCATGGACGGCAATTTAAGCCAGCGGATTCTATAAGATAGCGGTACGTGTATGTTAATATGCTTCAACATGTTGCGGTAAAAATATACAGTTGCTACCATACTGACTGCTCAAGTTAAGTAGGAACAAAAATGATCCATTGACTGTCAAAGTGACATGTATTAGATTATTGGATGAAATTTTCTAATGACTACCAGTAGTATGCCTTATGCCTGAGCCATAATGTGAGGGTTTTGATCAGATTTTCAAATTCAGCCCCTCTGCCCTCCAAGGTTTGAGTACAATAGTCAACCCATCAGCTCTTAATTTGAAAAAAAATTTGACACTATGGGATGGTCTTAAGCAGTCGACCCTCAAAGGTGCTTTCCTCCGCTCGATTTATTTTGTGCGCGGGAAAATAATAGGCGGTCAGCGCCCTTGACAACGCTCCACACGTTCCTCATTCAAGAAATCGGACACCTCGCACAAAAGTGCGTTTATCAAGGAGACCATTCAAATTCAACCACATATCGGTATTTAGCTAAGACACTGAGCTTTCCATTAGTGTAATTTATTTTTGCATATTGCAAACGAGTGAAGAGAAATCATTTCTGAAATTTCGCCAAATACCACGGCTGACTTGTCGTGGCGCTGTTCATACATTTGCAGGTTGACTGTAAGGTACTTATAGTTACCGGTGGTTGTTACTATGCGGTAGTGTGTACATAAACTTTACTAAAGTATTAGTAGGCCTACATTGTATTCTTATTATTAATGCTCTAATTTGTACAGTTGGACTTCTTCCTACCATGTTTTACATACGCTGATGATGTTCTTCTCGGTGTCGGAAATAATTCTTGTATGTTGCACGTGTTAGCCTCTTTTCCTACATGCCAGCAATCCCAACTTGATGCATCTTGAAGCACCAGCGTTTAAAATTGATAGGGCTTTGGTCTCCACGCTGTCAGAGTGACGCAGTGGAATCATCGGCGTCTGTCCCCTCTGAGGTCGTGGGTTTCATTCCCGGTCGGACCTGATACTCATGTGATAATGAGGGCGACTCTCTGGCGGCATACGTTTCCTCCGGGTGCTCAGGTTTCCTCCTACATTACACAAAAATCACCCAATATTGTCTTATGAGCCAGTAATGAGCCAAATTGGAGATCACGGTTCTCGACTTAATATTTTCAAGGCAAAATGACCATAAGCCTTGATATTTTAAAATGACTTGATGATGGTATTCCAGTTTGCTTTGCTGGTTAAGGACTCTGTCAAAAATCACTTAATTCTCATTGGTGCTAGGAAAATATCCCGGATATATTTTGAACTTTTTCTTGGTGTATATCAGAATAATTATAGGTGTATCCATGTTCTATTACATTGTGATGGATCTGTTGGTGTGTTGCAATTCGCCTCAAGTTCTACATTTAATTGCCCATGCTTTAAAGCCAACTGGTCGTGCCAGTCGAAGTGTCTGAATAGAGAATCGAACGCCACCATCTTGAATCTATTTCAGTACTCATATCGGAAATTAATTTCCTACTAATTGCATATTTGCACAACTGCTGTGGCTTTGCTGCCTTTGATTGCCATTTAACATGTTTACAATATTATGGTCAACAGGTCAACTGCAAACCTTGGCTTCCTAGGACATAATCCACAAAATACAGAAATTCGTTATTTTGAAATTGTGAATTTTGTGGGCCGCAAAATTTTTTTAGTGTCATTTTTGACTGCCGCGACCTACAGTACAGGTCACAATTGACATCCCTATGGCTTCGCATAAGTTACTGGTAAGTTACGAGTAAGTTACGCGTGACTCACGGCTTTGGTTTCGCGTAACTCACCGCGTAACTCGCCAAAATCGCGTTACTCACCCGGAACTCGCCTTGTAACTCACTGTGAAACTCACCGCGTAACTAGCGAAATTCGCGTATCTCACCGCGTTACTCACCTCGTAAGTTACGCGTAACATAGCTCGTGAGTTGTTGCGTAAGTTACGAGTGACTTTCGTGCAACTTACGTGAATTTAGGGATGTCAATTGTGACCTGTACTGTATTCCCTTTAACCCTTTTGCTGTATATAGCGATTGTCATTTACCAGCACCATAAATGTAGACCCAGCGCTGCCATTATCCTCAGAGATACCGGTACCAACTAATGCATATCATGCGCTTATAGGTAGGCCTAGTTTACATACAGGACCGTTGCATGCGTAGCTACCAGGATTAGCAAGTATGCTGGGCATATACAGCAAAAGGGTTGATCAAGTCTCTGTTGCATTATGACAGTCTTGGATCATCTAAGTTGGGAATTCGTGCTCCTCCACACAAATTCATTGAACAAACAAAATTTTTTCAGCCAATCACTTTGCACTAAAGTTGGCAATTAATTTCCATGGGAGCAGTCAGCCTTGCTTATCACTAAAAGATGGCAGCAAAGTTCTAGCAAACCAATGAAATTCTCCTGATTGGTGCTCAGTCAAGCACGAGTTGGTCCGCGAGGCATTGAATTGGACCGTAATGACGCCTATTGGTCAGCTGATGGTCAGCTCCTATTGATCTTCTATTGCAACTTTTTTTCAAACACTTTGTAATTTATGTTATATCCTGTGGATATGCGCCTTGGCTTTTTCTTCTGGCGCATTGTATAAGTTGTTATGAATGAAGTAGAGTATAAGTAAGGAAAAAGTTCAAATGGTTTGTTGTTGCATTCTCAGAGGAACCAGTTTGTTAAAATGCTTGTCATGTCCTAAATTTCCATCCTCACCACAGCAGGGGCTTTTTACCTTGCTCATCTTCATCCACTTCCACAAACTTAGTGTGTAGTGTATGAAGAGGAGCAAGACCAAAGCCCTGCAATGGGAGGATGTAAATTTCTCTCGTATTGGGAAGTCAGGAATCATCTGTCCAAACGTATCGTGTTGCTGAAGGGACATTATTCTTTTTTTTTGCATAAGCCTACATGTATAAGTACTGGTAAACTTGCTTGCTTCTCAGTTCAACAGATGTAATGTGCTATGCTGGGGTGATTACACTCGTATCATTGTACATTGTCATTTTCATGGTAGGCCTACATGTAGGACTACCGGTACGGTAGTATAAATGTGTGCTTTTATTCTATAAGAAAATTCATATTCAGATATAAAAATATATATTTCTAATATTATCAAGAGTTATTATGAGGCAATACCAAAATCCATGTCATCCTTCTGATTCGTAATTGGATTACAAACTATTAAAATGGAGTGTATTGTGCATCAATAATTTGTCATTGCATAACCTGGCTAAGGTGAGTGTAATTAGTTTTTGCCTGTGATGAATAAACCTCAGTGGATAAACATGTGTTACTAACAAGGAATTTTTATGTTAAACGACTGGAAGTCCAAGTTGTTTGCCATGCAGAACATGGTTGTCTTCGCCATTGATCTGTTACAGGCCTTTTCTTGTAGCGTGATTTACTTGCACACACTGTTACTCACCTAAAATCACTCCTCGGCGAGCAGTAATTTGTTCATTTATAAGTCTAATTAACTCACCAGTAATTAAATGTTATTAGGTTTTAGCTTGCTTTTGGCATAGGACCTCCCTATTGACATGATTGAAGATCTGTAGGATGAACACCCAGGGACGGATCCAGGATTTCGGGAAAGAGGGGGCGCACTGTGCTAGAAACACTGAAATCTGCTGTGAATTTTAATGATTTCCTCCAAATTTCAGAATTTCACGGTCGATTTTAAAGATTTTTTGGCCAAAAGGGGGGGGGCGTGCAGCGGGTGCGCCCCCCTTGGATCCCCGCCTGAACAACTGTCACTGGACTGCAGGGTAGGCCTTTTGTTCTGTTGCTTGCCACACAAAGTTATTGCGGTCTGCAGCTGTTAGTGTTACAAGGCATTAATTTTGTCAAGAGATGGTGCCTTCTAAATTGAAGATATTGAACATGTAATTTACTTCCTCCCATGTTGTTGAATAAATGATGCCTCTGCTCTGGATTCTTATTGCGTACTTTGCGTTTTTCATTTGCGGATGCAATTTTTAATGGGTAATTCGTTTTTTGGAAAGGGACAGTCCAGTCGTGCTGCAGTTGTAGGGTCCAGCAGTGAAAATGGACCAGTCCAGTTATTCCATTATAAATTTCTTGTGTTCGTCAGAAGGACTTCTTTGTGAAGTGATCAGGAAAAGTAGCTTTCTATGCCCTAGCATAGTCTTAAAGGGACCCTACAGGCAGCCTCCCAGACAGTCATTTTGATGTGCTCATCACACCGATCAGTTGGCATCGTCCTCTTACTGCAGGGGTTATTAACTCGTCCCTCTTCATCCACTCACATAAACATAGTTTGTGAGTGGCATGATACTGGTTCCGGTAGGGTACCGTACCGGTACCGGTAGCCTACGGTACTGATAACTGACATGAATTGCAAGTAAGGCCAGGGTTATTATATTCTTTGGTTTACGGGCACAAAGTTTCTGAGCCCAGGTACGGAGGACGGAATAAAAATAAAAAAAAACTTAGGTTAAGTTTACCTTTTTCATTTTCAGCTTTAGAATGACAAGTTAGACAAATCGGAGGAAATAAAAAACCAAATAAATTCTTTATAAATGCCTCTTTTCTGCTTCTTTCCGTCCTTGTTGCTGGGAAATAGTGTTGGTTTTATTTATTTTTAGCTGTCCTGACTGCTAATCCAAGGTCGGCGAGAATAAAAATGACTCCATTTATTAGTTTTTTTCTTAGAAGACCTCATTTGAACTTCGGAGGCAATAAAAGAAACTGATTTTCCCAATTTTATTTTTTTTCCGGAATGGCATTTTGCCACGTCGGCGGGCCCGTAAACCAAAGAATAAAAAAAGTGTGGCCTAAAATGCACTAAACATCAACATTCAAGCCAAAATCTGAAGGTTGTCCATTGGTAGCGCCACCTGTGATTACTGATGTGAGCCTAAAGCTCGATGCTTGTATAGTCCCTTTAAGGGGTATTTCAAATTTCCCGCGTCAGTAAGTCATTTTCCGGAAATTACCGGAAAAACCCGACGACGTTTTATCCACCATTCGCTGCACATGCGCTCCACGTCACTGTCGATTTGTCGTCGGTTGACTCGCAGCTGGAATATTTTTCGTGAATAATACCACGTCCTTTCGAAAAAACACTCATTTACACGTTGGACAGAAAGATTAGGCGTAATACTTGTTATTTTTGCTGGATGAAATGGCCCTACATTAGGTTTCACCCCCGATCAAGGCCCGAAAGGAGGAGACAGAAACGAAGGGAGCCATCTTTTTCTGACACTCGTGTACATTCCCTGTACATTTTGCACTGCAATGGTGAACTGCATGAACTGACTGACTGAGTTCATGAATCGAGTTAGGAGTGGTTTGTGCAGTGAGCAGTTGGGGCCGCAATTGGAAGTTTGTTCAATTTAGAGTGAGTGTAAAATTGTATCTAGGCCTATGCGTTTTTGCTGTAAATCTGTGTCTGTAGATGTAGTGTAAATCGATCGATCGCCAACCTCTCAACAAGTCCAAGACCAAGTCTTGCCAGTCATCCAAGTGAAGTAACCCAGCAGCAGCAGCAGCGTGAGCAGCATGCAGGTTGACGACATCATCATGATCATCAACTGATCAAGTCGAATCGCCCACCCGAGCCGAATCCTGATCCCCTTGCTCATGGTCATGCTGTTGTCATTATTCTATTCTCAGTCTCGGCATGCTTAGTCTCATCTCAGACTCAGAAGACTGGTCATGCTGGAACTAGGCTTGCATACAATCAAGCTAGACGTTGCATCTCATCATTACTGGCTGATACATTTTGTAATTGAACGTGTTTCAGTGTTCTTTCTGCCTACAACAGTCCAGTGTCTTTTTATGTTTAGGCCAAATTTTTCTTCTGTGTTTCAGATAAAAGCCATGATGCCGCCGAAAAATGGCATCTATATTGTGCAGGGGGAAATCAACTTGGTGGTTACTGCGATGCGGAGGAGCAGTCGCTGGACCACCCACAGCCATCAGGTGTGTCATTTGTTCCATTCTTCTTGTCTGACCAATGACTTTTCTCCAACGAATGTGAATAGTAGGCCTAAATCAAAGTCAAATTTGTCAGAATACAGAGTCACATATTGCACCTTTAACTCAACTCAGTATTGATATATTTGAGATGGTTGCACATACATGTATGGTGGAGATACAATTATAGTGCTCAATGGATTTGTGAAGATCAGATAATTTGATGTTTACTATCTGTGTG
Organism: Notospermus geniculatus; assembly: GCA_002633025.1. NCBI lineage: Eukaryota > Metazoa > Nemertea > Pilidiophora > Heteronemertea > Lineidae > Notospermus > Notospermus geniculatus. Next base: position 60,355 of record NMRB01002034.1, on the reverse strand, counting down.
CAGGGCTTAAGATAAGAGGAGTATTTGCTTAAAATACTCCTTGAAATCTCAAAATACTCCTTCATTCCAGAACTGAAAGAGTGAAATACTCCTCGAGATTCATCAGTTTCCAATACTTTACTAATGGAATACTCCTTTGAAGAGTGAAAATACTCTTTCAAATTCTCATAGAAGAGTATAAATACTCGTTGCCCTAAAAATTATCTAAAGCCCTGTGTGTGATTGGAACACCTTTTCTCTTTAACTTGTCATGTGTAATGAAATAGATAGAGGATTGGGATAGTGTCATACATTTATCAATTAAAACATAGTTTGTTTCCAATTTGAATGCCGGTTGTTTCATTCTTTCGACAGGATGATGAACAAGATCCCCTCCTAAACAGTTTTTCACAGCTGAAGGACATATTGACCACTATAACAGGTTGGTATTTAGTTAAGATTATATTTCATTGTACTGTTGCACAGCCAGTGCAATTAAGGATCAAATATTCACTGCTCATCCTGAGATAATCAGGTGTTGTTTTAATCTCCCTCGAGCGAGCAAAAACCCCTGATTACCTCAGTTTTACCTGAGTTCTGAACTAGTCCTTCATTCAAAGGTTTGCACCTTTGGAAATGAGTTCACTGTTGCCGTCTTTTCAGAATTGGAAGAAGTGGAGCCCAATGTTTTCCTCAGTCCATTCCTGGATGTGATTAGATCAGAGGACACTACTGGGCCCATCACTGGCTTGGCTCTATCTTCAGTCAATAAGTTCCTGTCCTATGGACTTGTTGGTGAGTAGATCTTTTTTCAAAATTTGATTAAAAGATCACATAATGTAGATCTTTCATGGACTGCTCTCATTGTAGTCAGTGCCATATTATACTTCTGGTCCTTGTTTAAAGGTAATGATTGGTCATTGCATTTGATTTTTTCCACCAGTGCCAAAGCCAGAGCAATATCGGCCCTGGTAAAGTGTGAAACAGGGCATCAAGAGCTATTCAGTGTGTTCACTTTGATGGGGTCTTTTACTCGCCCTTAAAAGCAGAAGGTAGAAGGCACCACGGTTTGGTGACAGACTTGAAAAGCCAGGGATGATTATTCCCATATGGCCCATGCTGGATTCAAACCCACGACCTGTCGCTTGCTAAGCAGATGCGATACGGGAGGTATTGCTTTATTAGGCCTACATCAGTTTGTCAACCTATTTTCAGATCCTGGTTGTGATACAGCTGCAGCTGCTATAGAGAACATTGCTGATGCTGTGACTCATGCCAGATTCGTTGGAACAGATCCTGGGTCTGATGAGGTGGTCCTTATGAAGATACTACATGTACTGAGAACCCTACTCCTCACACCTGCTGGAACCAAACTGACTAATGAGTCAGTCTGTGAAATCATGCAGTCCTGCTTCAGAATCTGTTTTGAGATGAGATTAAGTGGTAAGTCATGGATAAAAATTTATAAATTGCACTTCAAGTACACCTCAAAATAAGCAGCGAAGACAGTTTCAATAATATCCCTAGACGAAAAAATCACTTCTGGGATCCCTACTAGAAAGTGCCTGAGGAAGACCCCGGTTGGGGTCGAAAATTTGCAAAATTCGGAGACGACTTTACTTCTACCGGTACTCTCTATGAAACAATCCATATTGATTGAATACCGTGGTGAGATATTCTGGTGCCTGGCCCATTCGCTCACAACTTCTTCCCATGTGAGACCTTATTGCCGTTAGTTGCCACCACCAGTTAGCAGTCCTAGAATGTCAGGAAATTTGTATTCGTAAAGCAGAAATGCGTGCCACATCATCATCCATAATGACACCGAGGTCGTGGCCTACATCTGTGACGTCAAATTTTGTGATGTTAGAGGACTGCTACATGTAACAGGGAGCCTGTCACAGCAGTAATGTCTCCCACTGTGACTGGTCAGTATTCCCCCTCTAGAACAGAAATTTTGAAATCGTTACTGATTTGTTGTCTCTCGTGGCATACTTCATACAATTTTATGATGGCAAGTGGTGTCATTTTCAGAATTGCTGAGGAAGTCTGCTGAACATACCCTCATGGATATGGTCCAATTACTCTTCACAAGACTACCTCAGTTCAAAGAAGACAGCAAATGGATTCAAAATCTCACTAAAAAGGTCAGTGGCAAATGGTGAACTATGTGGTGTCTGATATGACTTGTGTCATGTTGACATTGTCACACTAGACAGCAGATGATGAAGGAGCAATGTCATTCCATCAGGGCCCATATTCATAAAACCTTACTAGGCTTACGTGTAGTTACTTGCCAAAGTGCCCAGTTTCTACAGACCAATGTACACAATTAGCAAGCAAGTAAGCTGGCAAGGTTTTATCAATATCAGCCCAGGTTGTTTGTTTAGAATAGCACTTTATGTCATTTACAGGTACTTCATCATCAGAATCATTTTATCTTTCATCTCTCACTTTCCAGTTGAAGATGAGAGCCAGTGGTATGGATCCAACAAGGAGTAAAAAGAAACGATCACCTAAGCCTCGTCAAAAGAAGATTCAGTCCTCTGTCCCGCAGCCCTTGGCTTCTCAACCACCTCAGGCAAGCGGTATTCCTGAAGAAAGACAGTCAGATCTTTCTGCTTCTGATGAGAGGACGGAATCTATGGAAATTGAAAAATCTGAGGTACCAGCTTCACTTCAAGATGATCAGTCTGGGACTGGTGGTGATCGGCCTGTCGTTAAAGAGGATCCAGGTGAGGTTGGGAATAAATCCGAACCTGCTGCTGATCAGACAACACAGCCTGGTGAAGAAGATATTGACCATGAGCTGCCGTGCGTTACCATCGCTACAACTCCAGTCGCCCCGAGCACCACTGTCGTCGATATCCATGAAAGTTTTCAGGACCGTTATGAGACGGAGCGAGATGAACAAGACAGGAATGAGGATTCGAAGTCTGAGTTGACTGAGTCGACGGAAATGACACCAGCTGGGAGTATGTTGTCAGTACCTGGGGACATGGACTCTAAAGTAAGTTGTGGGGTTGTTAACGTATTTGTATGTTTCCATCAGGGCCTAAGCCATAGCATTATTGGCGCTGGTAATTGTGAACCTCCACCACAAAACCAGTCGGAAGCCGCACAGAAAATGACCCTAAACATACTGAGATGACACCTGAGGAGATAAGAAGGAAATAGAATCACTCAGATTTCACAATGCACAGACAATACTGAAATTGACAGATAATTCAGTCCCAATCTGCCAACCTCTGAGTGACCTCCGATTGGTTTTTTTGGTGGAGGGTCACAATTATGGAAGAGGCAGTCTCAAGCTACTCATGTTCCTCACTTGGATGGGGTCTTTTACTTGCCCTTGCAAGGAACAAGGTACAAGGCACAACAGCTTACTGTCCCATGCGACGAATGTGAAGAGCCAGGGATGATATCCCATATGACCAGGGCTGGATTCGAACCCTGCCGCTTGCTTAGTAAACGTAGGACTCATCCAGCTGGGGTGGTTATAAAGATGGAGTTGTTGGAATTCCTGACATTCAAGTGTTAGCATGAAAAATTGTTGAGTAACAAGATAAACCAATGATCTAAAGTCCGTTCCAGGTACCTAAGGCAAATGGTACTAGGTTGAACTCTGCAATGTTACACGACCCTGTTCACTATTTTGACAATCTATTGCACAATACTTTAACAGGCGAGTCCAATGGTGAAGTTTATAATGCATGTCACCTTGCCTATTGGCTGTGTTCGTGGTCAAGCTGTTAGTGATAGACTAACCACAGCTGACAAGGTTAGCCAAGTGCGATTTGCCTTAGGTATCTGGAACGGACTATATCACATGTTATGCGATAGATATCAGTTTACATTACATATCTCTTGTTGGGCCTTGCTTCTTTTTGTGGTGACTATTCTTTGAGTTGTTTGTTTTCTCATTCAGAAAAGTAGTAGTGAAACTGAACTCGACCAGCTAAGTTGTCCTTCTGAAGTTGGTGACGACCAGGAGTCTGTGATATCTGCTGCAGAGACTTCAGATGCTGCATCACTCGCCGAGGCTGAATTTGTTGGACCTAGGGGTGTGCGGTTTACATCTCAGCAGTTTAAAGAAGGTAGGCATATTGGTACCTATATCGTTTGAGTGCATGGCAGTTAGGCAATCTTTCTGGCCTGTCACACAGCACACTGTGGTATAATAAAAAAAGCCATAAGATAAAAGTCCGGCAACATCTATTAAGCGCGACCCAATGGAATGCGGAAGTCAGGAAATGACAGGAATTTGCAGTTTTCAATTATGCATTTGACCTGTGTAACCGGCGATGATCCGTTGCACACTATTCAGCTATTGGGCACCACGAAAGTCTAGCTGTTCGGACAGTCTGATCGTATTGTCGGTCGGTTCTTATTCACGAGTTGCGTGTGATTAAAGATCCGTGGAAAAGCCAACTAATATATTACCTAATGTCTGCATTCCATTGGGTCACGCTTAGATGTTGCTGGACTTTAACTTGCATAAATGCAGGGCTTTTGGGGACCCAGGATCAAATACTCCTCAAATTAGAAAAGGACCCTCTGTCCTGATAATGAATAATTGAGCAGAGATCCTGAAGTGAAATTGAAATGACATCCCTGTCCTTTTGGAACCAAGAAGAAAACTCTGCTTTTCATGTGAATGATACATGCAGGGTATATATATTCGGTACCTCCCTTCTTTTCACAGGTTATGGACCTATGATTCCATACGGTTTGCCGTGCGTTCGTGAACTGTTCCGCTTCCTTATATCACTGACCAACCCCCTTGACCGCCACAATAATGATGTGATGATCCATATGGGGCTCAGCCTACTGACTGTGGCCCTTGAATCTGGAGCTGATAATATTGGACAATTCAATTCCCTAATTGGCCTCGTCAAGGATGATATGTGCAAAAATCTCTTCTCGGTGAGTTTCACATCTCCATAGATTTTCCTTCTATCCCTCTGGGTAGAATTCTTTTGAAGTAATGGTGCACTCTAGTTTGGGAGACATGGCTTTATTCTTTTTGGACACCATTTAGCACATGGTCAACTGCAGATCTAGGCCTGTCTAAAACAGCGTGGCACCAAGCTATTGTTCCCACAATAACTGTAAAAAATTGCATCTCTTCCAGCTCTTACAATCGGAGAGGCTGTCTTTGTTCTCAGCATCACTCCGAGTCTGTTTCCTTCTCTTCGAGTCCATACGGAGTCATCTCAAGTTGCAACTGGAGGTAAGTTAACCCTTCCACTGCACATGACATTGGTCCAACCTCATAGACTCATGTGCATGAGATTTTTTGACCCAACATCATGTGTATAAATTATGAAAAATCTAAATCAAACGCTTTGCAGGTAAGTTGGCGATGCACACACGGAACCGCTTCTCGTTGTGGTGCCACCTTATGTACCTGACCATGCAACCCCTGACCAAGTGATAAATGATTAGTCAAATTGATGGATCTTTGGACTTCATGCAACTCGTAGTCAAGTTTACAAGACATTTATTTGAATTGGCAAAATGGGTTTAACCCATGAGAATACCATGTTATTTCCATTTATGTTGATATTTTAGATGTATTTGACCAAGCTAATGGACATCATTGTATCAGAATCAGTGAGGATATCCTATGAGCAGCGGGAGATTGCCTTGGAATCAGTGGTGCAGCTTTGGAGAATCCCAGGCCTTGTTACAGAGCTGTACCTCAACTATGACTGTGATATCTACTGTTCTAACCTCTTTGAGGATCTCACAAAGTTACTTTCCAAGGTAGGTGCTTGAGTGAGTGCTGTGACATTGTCACTAATCCATCCAGTGTCTCAGTTAATTGTCTCATGAACTGATGATATTGAGCACTTCTGAAGTGCTCAACATCATCAGTTGGTAAGACACTTACATGTAACTCCGTAATATTGACGTTTGATGTTAACCTTTAAATAGCCAAATTATTTAGCAGTTTCCATGAGTTGCACCGTGTTGAGGATCGCCATGCCATGTGATACCTATTGGCAGAACCTGGTGTCGACGATGGTTGCCTTCGGCGCTTTAAGTGTTAAAGGAGCATTTTGTCTATTGACGTTTGCTGTTGAAAAGAGTATAGTTGCACTTATAATATAGTCATTTATTCTAATACAGCTGTAGTTCCTCCAGCGTCTTGGGGCTGATATAACAAAATAAGTTTTGTGCCAGATGTATAAATCTTAGTGTTTTATTTTCAGAATGCATTTCCAGTATCGGGCCTATACACGACTCACCTTCTTTCCCTCGATTCCTTACTCACTGTGATCGACAGTATAGAACAGCATTGCCACAGTAGAATCCTCAATGCTACAAAACTCACAGATGCAGAGCAAAAGACCTCCGTCAAGTTTGCCGTGCAGGATGGCGAAGGTAATGTTTTTGTCAAGGTGGACCTGTTTTGTATTTGTATGTTTCCATTAGGCCCGAAGCCATAGTATTATTGGCCCTGGTAAGTATGGAAGAGGTTACTCACGTTCCTCACTTGGATGGGATCTTTATAATTGCCTCTGCAAAGGAACAAGCTACAAGGGACCATGCCTCTGCAAAGGAACAAGCTACAAGGGACCATGCCTCTGCAAAGGAACAAGCTACAAGGGACCATGCCTCTGCAAAGGAACAAGCTACAAGGGACCATGGCTTACTGTCCCAAGTGACGGATGTGAAGAGCCAGGGATGGCATCCCATATGGCCCAGGCTGGATTCGGACCCGGGACCTGCCGCTTGCTGAACGGACGTGATAACCACTCGGATATCAGGGCTCTTCTTGGACTTGTTCTGCTTTCTTGTTTTGTAGAGTGCGACATTCATGAATAATTCAACTTGTGGGAAAATTTCTTGCTTTGACAAATGCGAATTAGGTAAAAAAAACTTGACTTGACGGAATACTGCTAAATTATATTATTCTGAGTCAATGAACCTTTGTTCTTTCAGCCAAAGCTAATGAAGAGGATGGTGGACAAGGAGAGTTTGAATCTGTGCCGCCAGTACCAGCTTTGTCAGGGTATTCTGTTGGTCAAAAGATTCCAATGAATAAGGACCAAGATACAGGTGGGTTTTACTTCGTTTTTGAAGACAAAAAAATGTGATAGATCATTGTTGAGTTTCACCAACATTTAACCACGTTTAATGTTTTTTCCAGAGCCTATTAAGACCAAAATTAAAGATGGTAAGCGTGGCCCAGTTATAAAACCAAACAGGATGAAAGTCACTACACGGTTACCTTCTGAGGAGGAGTTGGCTGCCATCAAGAGGAAAAAGAAGGTCTGTATCGGGTCATTCATTTGAAAAAAAATAGGTGGTTCCACCTTGCATATTTACGTATAGTCCGACAACATCTAAGCGCAACCCAATGGAATGCGGAAGTTAGGAAATTGATAGTTGGATTTTCTACGGACCTTGAATCACACGCGGCTCTCGAATAACCCGGTGCACAGTGCGAACAATCGGGGAACGACCACAAATGGTCAACAGGCATGATTAAAAACCGCAAATTTCTGCCACATTACATGACTTCCGTATTCCATTGGGTCGCGCTTAGATGTTGCCCGACTTTAACAGTCTCTTGCACTGGCTGGGATTCAGCGAGTAAAATCTGCAAAATTCCCAGAACTTACTTATTGAAGGTGTGCAGTTCCTCCATCTGAGTCACTTTAAACAAGTCGTGTATCAATGGGACAGATTGGAGACCTTCTCTTCTTCTTTTAGCTCCTTCAAACTGGGACAGAGCAGTTCAACATCAAACCAAGCAAGGGTATAGCATTCCTCCAGGAGCATGGCCTGATGTCCTCTCCTCTTGATCCTGGTGAGGTGGTCACATTCCTCAAAGAGAATCCTAGGCTTGATAAAAAGATGATCGGTGAATTCATCTGCAGTAAGAAAAATGCTGTGGTCCTCGAGGCTTTTGTAAAGTAAGTGAAGATTTCAGAAATAAAATAAGTATGTTGGTTCTTGGTCATCCACTTGTGCCTTCATATCTCAGGCTGGCTGGAATTCAATAAAAAATTTCTGCCAATGCAGTCTAAATTGTAGGCACTTGCCACTGACCTCAGGTCAAGAGTGGTAAATCAGAAGAACCCTGATAGCCAAGTGGTTATCACATCCGCTAAGCAAGCGGCAGGTCTCAGGTTCGAATCCAGCCGGGCCATATGGGGTATCATCGCTGGCTCTTCACGTCCATCGCTTGGGACAGTAAACCATGGTGCCTTGTACCTTGTTCCTTCGCAAGGGCAAGTAAAAGATCCAGTCCAAGTGAGGAACACGAGTAGCTTGAGATGGCATCTTTCATACTTACCAGGACCAATAATACTTTGGCTTTAGCCCTGGTGGAAAACATACAAATACAGTGACAAATCACTGTCTTTATCATGTTCCTTTTGCTGGTTATTCCACGTTTCCATTTGTAAAGAACTTAGAAGACATGAAAGGTGGGTCAGACATGAAAGGTGGGTCTTGGAGCAATCGTTTGAAAATTCTGGGAGAAATCAACATCCGATTCCTTTTTCAGATCGTTTATATTTGATGATCTGCGAGTGGATGAAGCCCTGCGACTTTACCTGGAGACATTCCGCCTGCCAGGAGAGGCACCCGTGATTTCGTATCTGCTCGAACATTTCGCCGAGCACTGGCATGTAAGTAATGACAGACGATTCCATGTGAAAAACCGAAACCACTTTGGGTGGACTCGCCTGAACCAACTTGAGAGCACAACAAAAGGGGCTGTTCATTTTCGTCACTTGAGGAATCTGGATTGTGATCCTTGGGAAAATGGAGAAAGCTATGCACTTGCAAATTGCGGGGACTATTTGTTGTGCTGTACAGAATAATCGCTGCAATTTGCAGCTTCATAGCTTTCTCCATTTTTTCAAAGATCACAACTCAGATTCCTCAATAGACGAAAATGAACAGCCCCTTTGATCCATGACCTCGCCCATACATTGTTGCACCATACGTAGCCTCTGAGGTGCCGATTTGGATGCCCTTAGATATCCACTTACAATATCATTTCAGAAAACAAATGGGGAGCCATTCCATGATTGCGATGCCGCTTTCACCCTTGCCTATGCTGTCATCATGCTTAACGTGGATCAACATAATCACAATGTGAAGAAACAGAGTGTGCCAATGACACTACATGTGAGTTGATAATATTGCTATTGTAATGCTTTAGCACTGAGTACAATGTATTACACTTACCTGCTTGTCATAAAATGATCATGCTTCTGTATATGGACGTTCTCATACAGCACTCCTTGGTACAATTTGGCTCTAAATGGACATACCACAATTCACCATTGTTGGTTTCCTTACAGTTTGTCCCTTGTCCAGTGACACAAACGACTGTCGAGAGTTTTCTACAACTGATTTCCCCATAGAGAGCTAAATTGCGCGAGAAACTCTCATGTGTATGAGTGCCTTTAGAAAAGATATATTTGTATATACCGTTTAATTCAAACATTTCAACTTGCAGGAATTTAAGAAGAACTTGAAAGGAGTCAATGGAAATCGTAACTTTGATGAAGAGATGTTGGACGAGATATATTCTGCTATAAAGTAAGTTCAACAAGCTATAGAGAGGTCTGATTTTGGGGTTAACACTAATCACCTTGTCATATTGATTGGGATAATTGTATGTATTTGGCTTTAAACAATAAATTATTATTATTATTATATTGAATGTTCAATTGACAGTGGTCCATTCATGAAAACACAATCAGTGTCATAGAGAAGCTATAGAGGCTTTGGATATGATGTCACAAGCCGCCATGATGGAGGACATCCTGCATAGGCGCAGCGAAATGAGCCGTTCATTCCCCAATGACGTCACATCAAACTGCCAACTACGACATTATTAGCTCTGTAGACAACATTGGGTGAATGTAAATGTACTGCAGGAGGAAACTCTCTATCAAATGAATACACCACGTTTGATCGGGGATCGAATCCGGAAGCTAAGAGGTGACAGGTGGTGATGTCCACTGCACCACTCTGACAGCCCAGGCACGGATGCGGGGGTGCACCCGGCGCGTGCCCCCCTTTCGGTCAACAAATCTAAAATTGACTGTGAAATTCTGAAATATGGAGCAAATCATTGAAAGTCACCAGATATTTCAGTGTTTCCAGCAAAGTGTGCCCTTCTTTTCCGAAATCGTGGATCTGCCCCTGCAGCCGTCATCTGAATCTGAATCAATTCGTGCCTATTTCCACTTCAGGTGTGATGAGATTGTCATGCCTGCTGAACAAGTCGGGCAAGTGAGAGAAAATTATTTATGGAAGGTGCTACTAAGGCGAGGGACAGGACGAGAAGGCATTTTCCTGCATACACCGACTGGTTCTTTCGACCACGATCTGTTTGCCCTCATCTGGGGACCAACGGTTGCGGCTTTGTCATTTGTGTTTGACAAAAGTTTGGATGAGACAATAGTGCAAAAGGCTATCTCAGGATTCAGGTCAGTTACTTTCTGACGCTATTTGACTTAACAAGGCTGTCAGTTGTTAGAGATCAAGTGATATACCAGTTTGCCAGTCAACAATATCGTCGAAAAGTTCATTTAGACCTTGTATTTTTTCAGGAAATGTGCCATGATATCAGCTCACTATGGTTTGAGTGATGTGTTTGACAACCTGGTGATATCGCTGTGCAAATTTACCACATTACTCAGTGCTCCAGAGGTAGGAGTCATTTACATGTATTTGCTTTACCATGATCCGGCAAACGTGTCTCCTCATCACCAATAAATTACCTTACTTTTGTTGGACACAGACTGGTATTCTATGTACCGGTAATCAAGGCATCCAGGGCCCGGTTGCACAAAAGCATACAAGGCCTAGTATCATTCTATCTCCTAGTTGGCTTCTAATTTAGTATGCGTATATACCAAGTTAGAAGCCAACTAGGAGATAGAATGATACTAGGCCTAGTATGCTTTTGTGCAGCCGGGTTCAGGCTGCCATCATGAGAATCTGTAATAGCTCATCAGCTGTTTGGTAATATTTCATGAACGAGTAACATGCATGGTATGTTATTGGTATTTTCCTGTCTTTGCAATATTGAAATCCAGAGCAGAGTGTATTGAAATGGGGATTGAGCTTGTGTCCAGTGAGTTGACCCAATCTTTGCCCAGAGTAAACATGAAATTTCCATCAGCACTTGAGTAAACTTGATCTGTTTTAACTTCAGTCTCCAGAAAACATCCCCATACTGTTTGGTAACAATCATAAGGCCCAGCTGGCCGCACGGACTGTTTTTGGCTTGGCCCATCGTCATGGTGACATTTTACGCGAAGGATGGAAGAACATCCTGGACTGTTTACTACAGCTGTACAGAGCCAAACTTTTACCAAAGGTGTTGGTCGAGGTGGAGGATTTCCTTGATCCAAATGGAAAGGTGTCTTTGATAAAGGAAGAAGTTGGAGCTAGTCAACGGTAAGAGCAAGTACCATGTAGTTTGTGGCTGTCAACGTTGAAATTTATCTTCGGTGTCTTCACTGCCTGTGCTGTGAACCTCGGATTTTTCGCACTGATTCAACAGTGAAATATTGGAAATAAGCATGAGCGAGTGACTGATGTGTTCATGTAGGCCTGCACTGGTGATCATGAGTGCCCAGGGGAGCCCTCACAGCCTAGCTTAGCAAGCACAGGTCCGGGGTTCGAATTGTGGGCCATGTGGGATTATCATCCCTGGCTCTTCAGTCAGTCGCATGGGACAGTAAGCCACGGTGCCTTGCACCTCATGCCTTTGCAAGGGCAAGTAAAGACCCCATCCAAGTGACAAACATGAATAGCTTGAGATGGCCTCCTTCCGTACTTAGCAGGGCCAATAACATTATGGCTTCGGCCCTTATGGAAAAACCTAATACATACATGTATGAGTGCCTAGATTAGAAGTAAAGTCTACATTGGCGAATGACTGACAAAAATGTTGTTATTTCAGACAAGATTCTGGTGTGTTGAGTTCATTCTATTCCTATTTCGCTCTCTCGGACAACACAACACAGCGAGGTCCAACACCTGACGAACAAGAAGCCATCAAAATTTCACACACGTGTATACGAGATTGTCACATCGAGCAGCTTATTTTGGACACGAAATTCCTTCGGATGGACTCACTACAAGAGCTTATCAAGGCTTTGTTATTCGCTGCGCAGTGTCACCTTCACAATGACAACATCGGGACACACTATGATGAGGATGCTTCGGTGTTCTATCTGGAACAGCTAATCAGGGTGGTTTTACAAAACAGGTGAGTGGTTGTCATGATGTCAGCTTTTGATGAGCTCTTTGTTCGTGTCATCGATTTATATTTAGGAAAATCCTAAGAAAGTTGTACTGACTGAGTTTCATTCCATTTCAACAGAGATCGGGTTGCCCCTATTTGGCAGTCAGTCCGAGACTACTTCTACAACATTCTGGTCAATGCAGCTGAGCCATCATTCCTTGTCGAACGAGCTGTTGTTGGTCTCCTTAGACTAGCAATACGACTATTACGCAGGGAAGAAATCGCTCCACAGGTAAGCAGAGTGGTCACTGTCCATTAAATCTTTTTGGCCAATATTGGCTACTAGGTTGAGAAGCATATTTGTCATGACTTAGGGAATATGTCCCTCAAAATTCTCAGCATGAATCTCCTGTAGAAGAGCCTTGATATCATAATGGTTATCACGTCCACTTGGCACACGCAGGTCTTCGGTACGAATCTAGTCTAGGCCAAATGGAATTAGCCATCGCTGGCTCTTCACGTCCATTGCATGGGAGACAGTATGCCTTGCGATGTCTTGTACATTGTGCCTTTGCAAAGGGCACGTGAGACCCCATTGCTTGCTGTGAGTTCATAAATAGCTTGAGGAGGTGGCCTCTCTTCCATACCAGGGTTTCTGCAGGGCATTAAAAAGCATTAAAAGGCATTATCAGAGGTGGTGTCGTATAATTAGCATTAAAAACTATTAAAAATCAACAAAATTCACTTCTGTGGCATTAAGTAGGCATTAAATTGTGATTTTTAGCAAGGTCCAAAATAAATATGTGTAAATATTTCTTTCTTGCTTAATTGGCTGTCTAGGCTAATTGTCCTAATCCCTGGCAACAAGCTGTGATCACTTGGCTTCTATACGTAATTACTGTGTCTTGACTCAAAATAGTTTTGACAGTGTTTTAATTACAAGGCTGCCCCTCAGTCGAATAATTACTGTGCTCTTCTCTGTTTATTGCTCAATCATCTTGTCAAATCTCTGAAATATATTACCTTATTGGCATTAAATTTGGGTAAATGATGACATTAAAAAGGCATTAAATCCACCCTCTCCTGCAGAAACCCTGCATACTTATCAGTGGCAATATTGTTTTGGCTTCAGCCCTGACGGAAAAAAAATCAAATACAATCTGCAGAATCTCATAGACAATTCTTCGTACAGAGTTAACAGTATTCGAATGTTCCAGGTTCTAACAACACTGCGGATCTTCCTGGTGATGAAGCCGGCAGTCATCCACTCCGTCTGTCGGCAAGTCTCCTTTGGCTTACACGAACTACTTCGCACAAACGCTGCCAATATCCATAGTGCAATAGACTGGTACACGTTGTTCTCATTACTTGAGGTTGTTGGAGCTGGATGCATGCCACCTCCAATGACAGCTGATGGTGAGACGTTGACCCTTCAGGAAGCAGTACTCGATGGGGGTAGGTATCAAATTTACGAGGGTTTCTTACAGAGTGGCATTGTTTAGATCCTCCATTCTACACAATTTCAGCTGCTGGCTGTACTCGTTTTATCAGGGAATAGCTTTGACCCTAAGGGCCTATTCATAAAACACTCTCGGTGCAGTCCTCTGTGAAGTGAAACTTTGTGTGTGGGCATGCCAAGCATTTTCCTTTTAAGTTTCACAAACAGGGGCAGGGTGAAGTGGTACTACATGGCGATGACGAAGCGAAGAATTGGTTTGGCTGGCAGAGTGAAAAAAATTCTAGCTCACTGGCATCAACCAGCCAGATTATGTCTTGAATGGGAATAGGATAACCTAGCTAAGTGTTGCCACAAACAAAAT
>NMRB01002034.1:1341-46271 GCA_002633025.1 Notospermus geniculatus | reverse complement strand
ATGAGAGGTACTGTAATCATGTAGAACTCATGAGCCTATTTATTTCTTTTATTCAGGTGCCCAAAGTGATAGTGAACTGCCTGGCACAGCATCAGAGGGTGAAGGGGACAAGGGATACACATCAGACAGCGAGTTGTATGAACCAAGGCAATCAAGAAGTAGATCCACTCCTGACCTTGATGTGCTACCTGCACCTGGTGGAGGAAGCTGGTTGCTGGTTAGTATAGAAATTTTGCTGCATCATAATTTCAGATTGTGCATCTGCTTCTGAAGTATAAAGGCCTGAACCCACTGTCGCATTTTCAATCCGCGATTTTGCGCTGGCCTGTCACTTTCACAGGAAAAGGCAATAACAAAAGATTTCTACCATTGAAAAATTAACATCAAATTTCTATGGCCTGTGAAATCGCTGCGTTTTGTCGCTCTCCGCCACCAAAATCGCATCAGTGGGTACAGGCCTTTATGAACGTGGTGAAAAATACATTTGATTGAAGCCTTACGGATATGAACGTGGTCAAAAATACATTTGATTGAAGCCTTACGGATATGAGCTTATTTGCTCATTAAATTGAAAGAGAAAAAGAAGACTGCTGGCAACTCGACAGGCGGCACAGCAAACACAAGACCCATAAAACGTAAAAAACGTAAAAAACGTGGCAAAACAAGGCAATGACATCACGTCAGGACATCCTTTACCCTGTGCAACAAGGCAAAAACCGGGTCTTGTGCTCGCTGCGGTGCAGCGCTATTTAGCTGGGACTTCATTATCTTGTCATTCTTTGATAAATGTAATATTTCTTGTTCTAGGTGAACAAAAACAAGCCAGATGACAAGCCAGTGAATCAGTACAACATAGTCTTAAATGAAGAAATCAAACACCACGATACCAAGTCTTTGTTGAAGTCATGTGAATCGTTAGCATTCCTTGTTCGTGATGCTGCACATGTAACACCGCATAATTTCCAAAGCTGCGTTCATTGTATACGAACCTTCGTGGAGGCTGGACTAAATGGTGGTAAGTATCTTCTTCCAATGGTTTCATTATATTGATGATGTGTTTATTTCTAGCTTTGATGAGAGCTGATCGTATGCTATCTATTTTTAGCTTCGGTGCGAGCGTTTCATATTGTACATGTATTCTGTTAATCTATTTTTGGCTTTGATGTGAACTTATCACATAAACTGTTGATCTGTTTCTAGCTTCAATGAGAGCCTATTTACATTAGATTTTTCCATCGGGGCTGAAGCCAAAGCATTATTGGCCCTGGTAACTTGGGAACAGGCCATCCCAAGCTACTCATGTTCCAGACTTGGAGGGGGTCTTTTATTTGCCCTTGCTAAGGCACAAGTTACAAGGCACCAAGGCTTACTGTCCGATGGGATGGCTGAAGAGCCAGGGATGATGATGGCCTGGGATTTGAACCGGGGACCTGCTGCTTGCTGAATGGACGTGATAACCACTATGAAGGCTATTATGATTAGGTCACCTAAGTCCTACTAAACTTGTGCGAAAAAGCCCCTTTATACTTATTGATGTTTTTAGGTGTTCAAGTGCGGCAGCCCAAGCAACACAATCCTAAGGATAAAAAGCGTAAGGGTTCAATGAAGCGTTCACGGTCGTCACCTAGTCACTTAGTACACCAGACTTCAGATGAGGAGACAGAGGTTGAGGGAACTACAGGAGGATATCATTCTCTTTCTATACAGGTAATGGAGGGTTCACTTCTCGCTTTGATTGAAATCTCCATCTCGAGATCTAGTGTCTATACACCGATTTCACATCTCGCATGATCGCAGCGCCCCTGGTAGAATTTTCAACGGCCACTTCCGTTTTCAACCTCACTATCAGGAGTAGGGCAAATATTTCCTAGATCGAGGTTGAAAAACACATGTTGGTTCCCGATACCGCCGCCAGGGATCCCCTGGTGGCGGCATTGGGAACCAATGCACGGAATTCAACCTCGATTCAGGAAATTTTTGCCTGATGCCAGAGCTAACAATAAGTCCATGCTGGTAATTGAACATGTCTACATATCTAGTATCTGCTATTCGTCCTTAGACAAGCTGTCTGCCATGTCTTAATCCAAAATTTTCTATTCTTCCAGCTTCTGGATCTGATGCACACCCTTCACACCAGAGCAGCATCTATCTTTAGTTCGTGGGCTGAAGAAGGGAAGGCAGCTAACGGGGAGAACATAGATGCTGGAACAGGAACGTTGTGGGTGCAATGTTGGTGCCCGTTATTACAGGGTAAGTCAAGAAAAATAGTGGGACACTCAGAAAGTCAGCCGAAGAAAATGGATTGGCTAATCTGTGCCGTCAATGACTAAACTCATTCATGTTGGAAGATATCAATACCGGTACTCTTTTTATTGTCTTTTGACTTTTTGCCCTTGCAACAAATCTCCTCTCTGTTTCAGGTATAGCTCGCTTATGTTGTGATACTCGCCGTCAAGTCCGAAGTCAGGCTCTAACCTACCTCCAGAGGGCGCTATTAGTTCATGATCTGCAGACCCTCTCTGCTATGGAATGGGAATCGTGCTTTAATAAAGTCCTGTTTCCACTCTTGGCAAAATTACTGGACAATATTAATCCACAAGATCCAAATGGACTGGAAGAAACTCGTATGAGGGCAGCTACATTACTTTGCAAGGTGTGTTTTTATATGCCCGTCGTTTAACGGGTTGTATTGTGTTATGATCTTGTTGTGCATCCATCACACTCCTTGTCTCCATGGTAACTTGGTAACCAATCAAGATTTTGAAGAAAAAAAATTCTGCATTGGTTTGCAGCTCAGTTGAAGAAGGTACATGTACCTTTTGATATTCAGCATAATGTGATTTACCAACAGCCCGGTAAAACCCGATGATGGGCATTATTTTGCTGCCAATCAGCAGTATACTTGTCTTGCAATATTGTTCTTTCGTTCTTTGGAGTTAGCTGCGATGGCTTAACTTGTCACATCAATATCTTTTTTTGCAGGTTTTCCTTCAGCATTTGACACCACTGTTGTCTCTGTCGACTTTTACTGCCCTATGGTTGACGATACTCGAGTTCATGGATAAATACATGCATGCCGATAAGAGCGACTTATTGGTGAGTTCGTCAACGTTAGCTTTCAAGGTTAAACCTTAAGCCTCGTTTCCACTACAGCGATTTCTGCTGCAGTTTTCACAGGCATTGTGACAACTAACCCGTCAACAAGTATTGTTAAACCGATGGAAGATCTCTCCTAAACTCTGTGAAAACTGCTCCACTCACCCCGGCGGAAACCACTGTAGTGGAAATGGACCTTTAGAGAGGTGAATCACAAATTAGTGTGGATTGAAATGGTTCTGAATAAGGATGTGAACGACCTAGCTGTAGGATCAAATGTTCAAATGACGTGCAGCTAGTCACCTGGCACAGTTACACTGTAGACTGTGGCAGAAAGATGTTTCCATCCACGTTTTATAAAAGGAAATCGCAAGAGACCACAAAGGAATCAAATAGTAAAAAAAGTAAAAGAAGAAGTAAAAAAACGTACTTATCAGGACCAATGCTTTGGCTGCAGCCCTGAGGAAAAAGTCTAATAACTGTGAACATGATATGCTTGCATCCAAAACAGGCTGTTACACTTGTACATTTCAGTATGAGGCCATTCCCGAGTCTCTGAAGAATATGCTCTTGGTCATGGATACAGCTGGAATATTTGAGTTGACAGAGACGGAGGAATCACAGCTATGGAAACTAACCTGGGACAAAATTGACACATTCCTGCCAAATCTCCGTGAGGAAGTTTTCAAGCCACACAATAAACATGAAAAGGGTAAGTTGTTCAGATTTCACAGCATGGTTGGTTAGGGGATTCATGAAACAACATGCTCGTGTGCATGAATCTGTCTTCTTGCGATAACCTGGAAACCTGGTACTCTTGGGGCGTATTCGAATCCCAGTACTCGTGCTGGCCCAGTTCATGTAGTTGTTGACTCAACTCGAGAACGCCATGAACGCAAGCCGAGTCGGGCCAAGAACGTGTTCTTGTCAACCCTCCGCTGAGTGGGCAGTGAGAAGAACACGTTCTTGGCCCAACTCAGGTTGTGTTCTTGGCGTTCAAAACTGCTGTTCTCGTGTTGAGTCAACCACTACATGAACTGGGTCAGCACGATTGTTGTCAAGAACGGAGGATTCGAATACGCCCCCTTTCTGTCGGTGAAATTTATTGCGAAATCTCTCTCAACTTCTCTACTAACTGCATGTTACACATTGCAGACCGAGGGCCTGGGTCGCAGCCTCCGCCACAGTCGCCACCGAGGGTGGAGACTCCTCCACCCCCTCAACCTGTGCCATCAGAACCTCCAGTCACCACTGCTACCACAACACAGCCTGTATCTCAAGGTATGCTGAATAATATGCTGTGATTGTGGACATTTCTTTATTGTAGGTCAGCTGCTCTTGCTTTGAGTGATATTTTTGTTTGGTTATGAAAAGCTGGTGAAGAAGTTGGTACTGCTGAACCATCAGTCATTTCACAGTCATTGATCTTTATCTCATTGTTTTCAAAAAATGATCGCTCAAGATGATGTTATGCCACAGACTAAGTCTAGGTTTGCTTGATAAAGTGGTGGAGAATCTTTATCAGCGCCTTAAAACACTATGGAATTTTCAGCATGCTCGGTCCGGACCGAGCACGGTTCGGTACAATTTTGCCAAGTTTAAACTGGTTGAGCCAGCTTGCCCAGGTACCAAATGGAACTGAGCCGAGCCCTGCAATCCGAGGTAGGCTTGGTCCGGATCGGGCACATTTGGTACAATTCTGCGTAGTATGGCAACTGGGTGGGCTTGGCTCAGTTTGTTAAGGCAGTGAAAACGGGGCCTCACCCACTTGAATTCAAAGTGGGCTCGGCCCGGGTCAAGCTCAGCATGCTTCAACCGAGCTAGTGTAAAAAGGGCTTTGGTGTTTGAAATCTGTGTCATTTACATGCTGTTCGAAATACTCACCATTTGGATATTTTATGCCTCCTGTTCCCCTTATTCCAGAGCCCGTGGAATCTGACAATCGCTCCAACAGTCCTTTAACAGCGGCAACAGTGCCAATATCATCAGGGTATATCCTTCACCCACCATTACCTGACACATCAGCCACTGGCAAAATCGAACCAACTATGCCTATACTGCTCAATCCAGATGTCATGCAGCATACAACCATACCCATCATATCACCGCAGGTATGTTGCTTTTATCTTAAAGCTTTGAAGCATGTTACTTAGAAACATTCTGTAGTCAGACATTTCAGAGACTTCATCATTGTAACTTATACTGTCTATTTGAATTCAGTCAGTTATATCTCATTTTGCCACATTTGTGGCCCGATCTAGCAAAAGTAGGCGCAAGTCGCAACCGAGGAAAGGGTTAACGGCCTTACAACAAACTAGCTGAAATGCAATTCTCTGCAGGTTGACAATAGAGGCCTTGCAATGACGTCATCCTGGCGGCCATGCTGAGGGGCAAGTGGGCAGAGGTGTGAGCTGACCGTGACATGGCCTGCGTGAAGTGCGCGACGCCAGTGTTTGACGTAACGTCATTGGGACATTTCGCTGCGCCTCTGCAGTATGTGCCCCCCAGCATGGCGGCTTGTGACGTCATTTGCAAGGCCTCTATAGTAGTGGACAGCAGTGACAATAGTTGAGTAAACTGATGACCAGTGAAGATCACCTGCAACATGCGCCTACTTTTGCTAGATCAGGTCACATTTTATGATGCATTTATTGTAAAAAAACTTGAATTTGACTTGATTACCGTATGTATGCCACACTGAATTTTCACCTGTTGTATCTCATTCTAGGGAACCCCTGAGAGAGTCGGCCCACCTTCTGTGGCTGCAGAAACCAGATGAAATGTACAAGAACTCTGAATTTCAAGGAGGAAGAAACTGTCTTTGGAAATTGAGCTGATCCAATTATGGTTAGAACAAGGTGTACATCTTTTCAATATCAGCTTGACAGAGTCATGAGTGCTAAAAAAGCCTTGAAAGCTGCCATTGTTGTAAGTGGTTCAAAGTTGTGTTGTTTGATTGTGTGATGTCTTGAAGAGGGTAGTTCGTGTCCAAGAGAGTGAGACCCAGTGCTACTTTTGGATCACACGCGTACCCTGATAGACAATTCTCAAATCGACGTAAACAACAAAGATCTGCACACTTCCGCCAAAATCACAACCATAACCTCGGTCTGAACCTGAATGATGTGACGCAGAGAACCCCAAGACAGTAACTTCGAAGACATTGCGTCAGAGTCGACCATTGCTGAATCATGGATTGCGTCACGTCAGTTGGTTTCAGATCGAGGTTGTGGTTGCAATTTCGGCAGAAGTGCGCAGATCAGCGAATTCGAGAATCGTCTATGGATTGCACTGCTTTGGGTCAAATAATTATGACAACTGATGATATACTCTACGCTCAGGTGCAGACAGGATTTTCTATGACTTCCTCATTGGAATTGATCATTATAATTGTTGATTCAATTGCTGTCAATGAAATGTCACCTCAGGATGATTGTGATTTTCAAAACTGCACCGTACATGTAGCCTCTCTGTTTCATCGAAAAGTTTCCTTGTGAATAACTAAACTTGAACTTGATGGTTGATGAAGTGTTTTGAGTTTTTCCCCAAAAAGTACTGTAGCAGTGGATCATTTCATCTGTGATGTATTGTTTCTCATGTTTTTTCACATTCTTCAGATCAAAAATTAACCGTTTAGCACCTGAAGTCATAATGTTTTTCCATTTGTTCCCTAAAGGGTTTTCACCAAAGCTGGTGTTTTTTTCAGAGCCCAAAAATGCACAAATGAAGTTGATAACTGACTATTACAAGTTACTCTTATGAAAGAGTGTTACTGATTGACCTTGACCTCCTGAATCAAGGTCAAAGCAGAGGCATTATCATGGTGCTTTTGGGCACTGCAGGGAGAGACGGTCCAGGTGCTTTCGGGCACTACATACAGGTGCCATTCAAGCAGTTCACTACAGGTGCTATTGGGTTAAAAAAGATGGAATTTGGGTGATGTAACTTTGTAAAAGAACTTTATAGTCATTCCATCTTCTCCTGTCTTTCTGTCCAATTCAGTTGTTTCCTGTTGCTTTCTAAAACCTATGACAGTCAATATTTACTGGACTCCACTGTGTAGTGAGTAATCTTACACAGGAAGCTTTTATATTTTGCACTGGAATTTCGTGCTATATGACTTTGGTTGTGATGTCATTTGCCAAATTTGTTGGTGTGCTTGTTCTAGTCTTCTGTCATATTTGTATGTTGGTGAGATACATAGTGATTTCATGAACTGGTTATCAAACTATATTCATTATTTGATATATGATGAATATTACATGTGTATATAGTGATCAATATTGAGGATTATTGGCTGTAGCATCAAGCACCTGCTTCTGAATGGTGGTAGGTGGTCTTGGCTGTACACAGACAAATACAGTTGCTCTGGCATGTTTGGAGTCATTAGTGCACTGCTCATTGGTCCTAACTTGTGGAGTTGCACTGAGGCGAGGGACTAATATAATACGAAGGGTCGTCTCTGAATTTCACAAATTTTCGACCCTAAAGCCTAGGTCACAAATGCACCGGGCCCCGTACGATTTTCCCCACCCAGCGGCTTGCCGTGGATTTTAGAGACTGAAACACGGATCTATGATGAAGTATGCCTAATATCGCCTCAATGGATAAGCAGAAATTAGACTGGATCAAACTGGGCACCGTAGAAATTGGCCAAAATCTGTTTTTACTCGCCGTACGGGCCCCGGAGTGGATATGTGACTGGGGCTTAAGCAGGGTCCTCCTCAGGCACTTTCTAGTCGAGCTACCAACCAGAAGTGAAGGACTAACAAATTTTATTGTGAGGTTTTCCTAGTAAAATTTCTTAATGCCGGCCGTTGATGCTTCTATGCTGTAAATGAAGTTTAAATCGTGTGTCAGTCTGTGAATGTCTGTTAAAAATCTGCAACGTCCTTGTAAAGTTGAATATTCCTTTTTGCACGTGTACAGTTTCTTGTGTAAGGGTTTAATTTATAATGTAGTCATGTGTTTTTTCATTTGTACATATAACAGCTTCTGGTTCAAAGGACTATTCACTGAGTATTATAGAAAACATTGTACATGTATTTCCTGACCCATATAATTGATATTTGTTCTGTAGAGTGGATTCCATGGGCAATTGCTGTAATGTGACTATGAATTGGAGTTTTGAACAAGCTGAAAATAGACTGACTAAATTCACAATTTTCAACATTTTCATTAGCATACAAAGAATACCGGTACTAGTTAATCAGACCCTCCCCTCCAGAAAGTGTACAAGAGAAAATGTAAATCTGTGCTTAATATTTTCAGGAACCTGGAAAAGTAAGCAGTCGCTGATCACCCCGGCCCCTTCCCCTAGCGTACCCTTTATATGGTACTCTAGAGATAATTTTCTGTGCTTCTAAGAAGCAAAACCACCACTGCTACACACAAGTGGCCACCTTTCAGCCAGAGAACAAGGTGGTACATTGTTTCCGAGTTGATTCTCAACTGGCAGTGAGCAGCCGCCACTTGATAAAATCAGTGAGAGATACGTATTATGTGACCCGTTCTAGCAAAAAGTAGGTGCTTGTCGCAAGTGATCATTATTGGTCATCACTTTACTCAACGATTATCACTGCTGTCCGCTACTATTGTCAACCTGCAGAGACGTGCTATTGGGTCATATGAATAAAGACTAGTAAATGCTTTTGCTTGGATTTTGCAATGCAAATGCACCAGGCAATGCTGTACAAATCAGAAGTAAAAGCATTTGCTAGTCTTTATTCATATGACCCCATTGTGTTGTACGGCTGTTAACCCTTTCCTCGGTTGCGACAAGCCTCTGCTTTTGTTGGAGTGGCTCACATATGTAGTGTAAAGGGTCTACACCCGCCAAATTCATAAAATGGTGCAATATTTCAATGACAAGGTCACATCTGAATATTCTGCCTCTTGTCTGAATCTTTCATAGTTGAAGAAACATTGAAGTATAGTGTACATTTGATGTGGAGGCCAGTTAGCTTGTTGATGAATTGGTGATCAATTAAATATGTATATTGTCAGACATTCTTGTAATTAAAATGTATATCTCAATGGATGATTGATGGTTTTTCTTTCTTTCTTGATGAAACAAAGGAACGCCTTTCAGAATCAACTGAAACTCTACCAACCAACATTCTACGTCACCATTGGGCTGCCTCTAGGCCTTAGTGTTCTGAATACTGAGTAATGCCCAAAATGATTGTGACAGAAACACTTGGTCCAAGATCGCCTCTTCTGCAGCTGGAATTTTTACTGCCCGCTTCACCAATATACCAGCCAGAGTGGTGTAGTGATCACTCTGGCATCTGTTACCTCTGAGGTAGCAGGTTCGATTCCTGGTACTACTGGGATTTGTGAGAAAGAGAGGGTGCCTTTGTTGACCGTAGGTTTCCCACACGGGATCTGGTTTCCTCCTACCCGATATATTATTTCATATCTCGATGTCTTAGGCCTAATAGACTCTCACTCCGAAAGAGTGCAGCACCTGACGGGGCAGCGTCATGACGTCCCGCACGTCATTTCTGAACGCCATGACATGACACGGAAAAAAATCCAGTTGTTTCAGCAATCATGACATTGGGGAAACGATTTGATTTTTTTCGTCTCGCATCAAGACATCATGAAGTGACAGGCGGGAGGTCATGACGCTGCCCCGTCAGGTGCTGCACTCTTTTGGAGTGATATCGTCTATTTTTTGCAACAAAAAAATTGTGTCATTAGCATTAATTTTTTTTATCTTCTAAAAACCATGTTTTATGCCCCATGCAAGTACGCCACCTATAATCAGATTGATACATTTAGCAGACGACTTCTCGCAAGTGCGCGCCGTCAGCGAGAACCCACGAGATTTATCAATTAATCATTCATTTTCATTTCAAAATGGCTGCCCCCCAAACAACTACCCAGAAATTTCACGATCTTTACGAATTAAAAGAGGAATTAGGAAAGTAAGTATAGAGAAACGAATATCAGCAAAATGAAGAAGGATATGTTGTGATTATACTTGGATAATTTGGATGTGATTGTTGCTATAGTTTCTGAGAAGTGGATAATTTTCTACTGCGGTGGCCTGGAAATTACGACTTTTCCCACCGTGACAGACTTCCGTGCCGTGGCGTGTGTACGCCGGTATGCGTACTGTGCATGTCCCTTGTTGACGTCTGGCCAGTCGGTCATGGTCATGTCAGTCTCCTCAACAAACTGGTAAAATTTGTGGTGTGATATTCTCTATATCTCGTAAAAGGCTACTTATAGGCCTATTGGATAATTTGTGCTTCATTTTCAGAGTTTGATTTTCATATCATGTCATGTCATAGGCCTAACACTTCAAAATAGGCCTAATGTCAGCTGCAGGGTTGCCAACCAACCGTGAAATAGGGCCTAGGCGGCAGGCCTAGCTTGTCATGTCAAAAATGTCATGCTGTATAGACAAATCCCAGATTGACGTAAACGGGAAAGATCTGCGCACTTCCGTCGAAATAGCAACAAGAACCTCGGTCTGAAATGAAACTGAATGACGTGACGCAGAGAATCCCACGACAGTGACTTGGATGACATTACGTCAGAGTTGACCATTGCTGAATCACGGATTGCGTCATGTCAGCTGGTTTCAGATCGAGGTTCTTATTGCTATTTCGGTGTGCAGAACTTGGAATTTGGGATTTGTCTATTGTCAATGTCGTGCCTAAGGCCGGGGAAGGCGTAAGGGATGTACTAAACTAGGGCCTAGGCCTATTCACGTGTAAGACTTGACTTCACTCGTCTTCGTCAGTTCAGCATACCGGTAGGCCTATTAGGCCAGCCAGGCCCTAAAGTTTTAGAACATCTAAACCGACCCGTGTCATCGTCTTCATCTGTTGCATCATCAGCAAACTGCAGCGTCGGTTTGTAACAAGCATCGCCACTATGGTGTCATGACAGTCTGGAAGCAATGAAAGTTGACAAGAGAAAGATGGCAAGAAATAGAAAGAAGTTAGGCCTACAGCTGAATGATCGTATTGTTGCCAATAATAAATGAATGAATGAAAGTTAGGCTTGGCCTACATGTAGATTTGTACCATATGGTATAGTTTCTGTTTTTGAAAATAAAAATGTTCAAATGCATCCCCTAGAGTCATTGAAATTATCTCTTCAATAGAAACATCCGTCTTTAGTCCATTCTGGAATTTCACAAGTAACTTCATTCTGCAGAGTACAGAGTATCTAATGAGTTCCAATGAGCTGAGGGGCGAAATGCCCTGCCTACAGTGAGACAAACAATTTCCTGGACCTGGTGCTGAATAAAGTGCCCCTTACCAGATTCTGGAACACCCTCTAAATCACTGTTCAGTACCCAACATTGACATTAATATGAACTGTGAAATTTTAATGTCATTAGCAGGGTTTCTGCTGGCAGTAGCCATTGTAGCCATTTGCTAATATTTTTATTCAGTGGCTAAGGAAATAACTAATTGGCTACAAATTTCCCAGAGGAATTACAATGAATCGTTGAAAAAAACTTCAAAATAATTTAAAAAATTACAGATTTGGCTACAAAATAAATTATTCCAGCAGAACCCCTGCATTAGTAAATTTGACAGTTTACATGTCTAGCTCAAAGCCTCCCATCCAATCAGAGTTATTGTTCCTGTTGTTTGCCTGGCATTCCTGGGCCCGCCCATATTATGGAATGTTAGTTTGATATCGTGTATAGTTCAAGACTACATGTAGGCCCAGCTCATGAGCTCTCCTTGACTGGCCACTTGTCTTGACCCACATGTTGTCCCTGACTCTTCCCATGTATGCTGATAAGAATACATATTCTGACTTCTGGTGTTGGAATTAACTCAATGCAACCACTTCATGAGTCTATTTCATTGTATGTTTTGGAAGCTCCCCAACAAAGAATTACAGGGTTCAAGGAGTGGGAAAGCAATTGGCCTCCAAAATATGCCTGATGAACTCAATTTTCTTTATCAACTCTGCACTCAGTCTCGCTGTTGATAAAATGATTTAGATGAACAGTGTGTAATGATTTTGATCTGTTTAGGCCTACGCAATACAGTTGCTAGAAAATTAAGCGAGTGAATAATTTGGTGAGGACTCTAGGCAGTAAAGTTAGGTATTACCAAGAATATATAAGTACCAAGAATGTACAACTCCAAATATGTGCCAAAAGTGGGTTTACTAATTTGCCTCTGGTGAACATGTAACTGAAGGGATCTTAATTTGTGAAGGGTTATTGTGTTGGGAAGATCATTACGAACAAAATGACACCTCCCGCAGTTGTATGCACTCAGAAATAACCGAGCTACAGAGCAGTTTTGAATGGACCATATTTTCGACAAATTGATATCGTACTTGATCTCTGGGTCGGGCACTCTGACCTAAACAACAAATCCATGGTTTCACCAAAATCAAAAAATATTTGTATGCCAGTAATATGCCTGTAACTTTACATAAGAATATTGACGTTATTCTAAATAATACAATTCAGTCAACAACCCTTAAACCTAAACATTGGTTATTTAATTAGAAGGCCTATAATTACCGTACGCCCTCTATTATCAGAAAAAGTAACCTAATGCCCACCCGTTTGATTGATTACTGAGTTGTACATTCTTGGTACTTATATATTCTTGGTATTACATGTAGGCTTGTTCTATGTGTTATGCTGTACTCAGTGGCAAGACTTGGCATTATTACATAGGTGTGTACCTCAATATAATCAGGTTACCGTAGTTCTGAACGAGGAATATTATTATGCCAACAAATTATCACAAATTGGTCATTTCTTGTTTCATGTCAGTCAGATCCCTAAACGTGTGTGTCATGCGGCTGCTGCAAATGGCACTAATGAAGTACTCCCTTCATCTACATGTATTTATATATCATAAAATAATATTTATTGTAGAAGGGAAAATGTATATTCGGATTGTGTCATTTGTCTTCTGTCTGTCAGATCAGTGAGCAAATTTTTTAATCATCTGTCTGTGGTAAAACAACAGGTGCCAGCTTTTGATGGTTGCCAGTCACTCGGAAGTTCCGGGGAACATCGGTTTGTTTCTGTTGAGCTCTTACATGTATGTATGGCTAGTAAAGTGATAACTGAATTATCTTGGAAACAATATGAACAAGAGCAAATCATTCCAACACATGACCATAATCCCAAGGAAGACTATTGTACCTTGCATTGAAAGATGTCTGAGTGATAACCCAAGTTGTGTACATGGGATGTACACTAGTATGATGAGAAACTGTTCTACTTTCACTTATAGGCCTATAATGAGTCAAGGTGGGCTACCTGATATCATGGTACCTGTTGGCTACTGTCTGTCATGCAGCATGGTCTAGATAAGAAGGAATTTAATATTGGAATACTAAGCTTACTTGTTCTGCAAGTGGGACTATCAAATTCAGATTGTTGATGCTTGTAGTTATGCATACATACTTGTAACTTCATGTAGTGTTCCTTTGCTCCAACTCTGAGCTTTGTTTAGCACTTCAAGACATAAACTGAGTAAACCTCTGTGTTGGTAGTCTAGAAATGTACACAACATCTGGTAACTATGCAGTGGGTAGTATGGCATTTACAGTGGTTGTTATCAGGAGACATGATTAATTCTCATGATACAGACTGTTCTTGGCATTTTACCATTGGCCGAGACAGGTCATATTTGCTTGGAATATGTTTGCCAAACAGCCTAAAGCCTAGTTTATACTTCGACGCACGACCATCGCCGGCGACCGACGCACGTTCTTGCGTTCGACGCCGACCCCGTCGTACGATTTGGTCGGTGTCCGATCGCGAGGTTGTTATTACTTGAGTCGTTTCATAACGGGTCGCCGTCGCTAAAGTACGCTGGACTATAAATCAATTCCGCGAAGTCGGCGTCCAGATTTGATCGGGCGTCGGACGCCGATGGTCTTGCGTCGAAGTATAAACTAGGCTTGCTCATGTCAATGAATGTGATTGTGTCTGTCCGCTTATGGCAGATCCAGGATTCTGGTACATCATGTATGGGGGCACAGAAGGCCACAGGGGGACCGATGAAGGCAAACACCGAAGGCACGAAGCCATGCCGGGCAGGTCTGGGGGTTCTCCCCCAGAAAATTTTGTGATCTAGAAGGCCGTTGGTGTGATTTCCCAGCATCTGAGGGATGAATTACATGGCGATTCTGTGGCACTTTGAAAAAGGGCAATTTTTCTAACGTTGGTCACTGAAAAATAGGGGGGGGCGCAGGCCAGGGGTCGTATGCACAAAACTTCTTAAGTGTGAATTTGATGAAACAATGCAATACTCTGGGACAGTCTAAGTATGACCATTTGATTTGATAAAAAGTAGGTTTACATGTAATCCTGTCGCTCAAACGTGTCGTAACCAATCCCTGGACTAAAGGTTGTACCAGTCATTGATAGTTCTGAGATAGTACCTACCTGGATTCCTATTTTTTTGTGCTATAAATAGTCTATTCATACTTATTGAACCATGGTGAGTGTGGTTTCACTTGGTAATGTCCCAATTCCGATATATTGTTAGCCAAGGTGTGTTATTTGTGTGCATTTTCAGAATTCAATAAAATGTGTAAGGCTTGTCTGAGAAGAGGTCATGAAAAATGGAAGCGGTGGGCAGGCCTCTGGATTGGGCGATGTCTTCCATGATAGGCCCGTGAAGAAATTCTGGAAGAACTGACTTACAAATTATTCTACATTGTACATTTCATTGTACTCTGAACTTACATGTAGGCCTGCTGCAAAACCTACTGGTTAGCCACGTTGCATTTATTTTGATACATTTTGTAGAATTGATTCAGCACGTCTTGAATGTTGTTGCATTCTAATCCTGCTTCATTTGTCCCAAGAGGATCATCCCATGCCTGAATTAGAAGTTCTATTTGGTAATCTCCTGCCAGCAGCTGGGTACTACTGTATCCTGAATATATGTCCTCTGTACCAGCCTGTGTTCAAGTTCTCTCTACTCATAGAATCGATCACTCTACTACATCAAAATGATTGTCAATGTTTTCTTCAATCAAGCTGTTCTCCACTCATACGGACATCAAATTGAATAACTTAATTCATTTGCATTGTAGCACATCATTATCAAGATTGGAGAATATGAAATGTGAAGTGTGTAGACTGTTCCCTGCTGATCGCCAGTGTTCTCAGGGGCGGATCCAGGATTCTGGTAAATGGGGGCACAGAAGGCGACAGGTGGACCGATGAAGGCGAGTGCCGAAGACGTGAAGCCACGGTGGGGCGTCTCCCCCAGAAAATTTCAGGGCTCCCACCGCTCCTATATTTCCTATTTTTCCTATATTTCTGGACTTTTGTGCGGTATATTTCCTATATTCCTATACTTCCTATATTTCTGGCATTTTCAAGGATATTTCCTATATTTTCAGGCTTTTTTCATCAACCATCAATTTTTAACCACAAATTTTAAAAACTGCATTGAAAAATGGCATAAGTGTCTAATCTGGCATCGGACTTTCTCAACCTCAGATGCCGGGAAATCGCTTCTCAGAGCTTCTGATTTTCAAAATTTTCCTGGGGGAGGCCCCCCAGACCCCCCGCCAAATCGGTACCAGTGACGCGCGCCTTCGGCACATGCGGGGGCATTGTCCTCCGCCTTCAGAAACCCACCCCTCAAGGAAATCCTTCATCCGCCCCTGATCTTTCCTTTTCATGTCGTACCGTTGCCTGAGTCATGGAGATGCTCACAAAACTGCACTGGACTTTGGACTTGATGTCTTCAGCCTAAATTGAGCATGCCGCTTAATGTTTTTAAGGGTACGAACCCGGGCATGAACAAGGCAGCTGACATCAGTTTCAGGTTCCATTACAGTCAAGAGAGAGAACATGACATGGAAGGCAGCCATGAAACATTGTTTCATCGGATCTTTATTAGGTATTTCATGTTAAATTTGATCAAAATTGCTTGGAAATTTCCTATATTTTTCCTATATTTCCCCTAAATTCTTGGAATATTTCCTATACTATTTCAGTCATTTTGCGGTGGGAGCCCTGAATTTTGAAATCTAGAAGGCCGTGGCGTTGGTGCGATTTCCCATCATCTGAGGGACAAATTACAGGCAATTATGAGACCCCACTTTGAAAAGGGGCTTTTTTTCTAATGTTGGTCACCGAAAAATGAGGGGGGGGGGCATGTATGCCCCTTGGTATCTGCGCCTGTGTCTGATGTTCATTGCTGGATGGAAATGGAATTGGAAGGTGAATTCCTCTTGAAAGCATACATTCCTGACCCATTTGTCTTGAATTTCTTATGTCAGTACACTATGAACATTTACCCACCGGTTGGCCATTGGTCATCATACTCCCATCACCTTTGTCATGATTGTACCAATCAGCATCTTTTTCCTGGATGGAATTCACGTGTGCAGTCCAACTCCTTCGTTGTTCACCGGGCTGGCAAAAATTGCCCAAAAAACATGGGCGAATTTGTTTACAATCGTTACTAGCGTAACAATGATGTAGCCTACAGTACATGCAGTACAGTTGCGAGCTGCTGGTGACTGGCATTTAACCCAGGCCAGGGATCTATTTTTGGTCCACCCCTATAGCCTACACTGCACTGCCTTTGCAGTCTTTGATGTCTGATCTTTGCATGCTTATTCCATCAACCATGTCGGTTTAAGTGAAAAGAAGCCATGCTCTTCCATGTTAGCCTGGCGTTGCATGTTAATTTTATTCTAGTTGTGTGTACTATGAAAAGTTTGCTGTACAATCATGCATGGAGTGCATAGACAGGTAATGCTGCCTCCTCTACCTGGGTGAATACATCACATCTTGGCTGTAGTCTTCATAAAGAATTCTTGGTATTAACTCTTCTTCCTTACGACATCTTGTTCAGAGGTGTAACAATGACATAAAACAAAGCCACGAAAGAATTCTCCCTCTATCATTAGCTCATGCTGCAGTATACCTAAGCCTGCAAACTGATCCTAAAATCACGGAAGTCGTCTCAGGGCGTTCAGTGTATCACCGCAAGTTACTTTGCTCTCATTAGCAACCCTTTGTTTTTTGAAGCTGAAGTGTTTTGTTACTGCAGAGCAGAAAAACTTGGGGTGTCTGATGTTCTGACAGGAAAAGCTTTGGGTTTTGTCAGTACGGTATGGTAACGTGTAGGATGTTATGAAGTACACATCAGCATATAACATAACAGGCCTTGAATGAAAAGCAATGTCCAAAATAATGAGCTTTGAATGTTGAGACTTGTACAGAGTCGCTTGTGTGAACCAGACTAGTTGGTAGAAATGTGTATTTGTTTTGATTTTTCCACCGGGGCTGAAGCCATAGCATTATTGGCCTTGGTAAGTACTGAAGAGGCCATCTGAAGTTGCTCATGTTCCCCACTCAGATGGGGTCTTATTTGCCCTTGCAAAGGACAAGGTAAAGGGACTACGGCTTATTCATTACTGTCCCATGCGACAGACCTAAGAGCCAGGGATGATTAATATTTAGATTAATCCATGGCCTGAGATTCGAACCCGGGACCTGCCTCTNTTTTGTTCAAATATTTCACTCTACTTCCTTTTTCAAGTGACCATCTATCGGTACTGTACTACATGTCTTTGTTTTATTTTTCAGAGGAGCATTCTCTATTGTGAAGAGATGTGTCAAAATCTCGACTGGACAGGAGTATGCTGCCAAAATAATTAACACCAGAAAACTCTCTGCAAGAGGTAAGCTCAGATTTTGCTATCATTCGGTTTCAAGTATGGTCAGGTGAATCTGCCGACCAAAATGTACATGTAGTCTGCTCTGCCCATGTGAAGTAATATTAGGCCCTACCCTCTATCAAAGTTCATGTAGGCCTATGTGTAGTATTAAAGATTTGTTAAAAAATAACTCTTTGGAAAACATTATTGTACCGTATACGCAAATATTTTCGCGGGATGATATTTCACAAATTGAACATTTTTTTTCTGTTTCGCGTGGAGTGTTCCCAGCAAGGGCAGGGAAGGGAACTGACTGGATTGTTGGGGGAAACTTGTGCGTAATATTAATGTTCGTGGCAAAATGTTGATTTCGCGAGAATTTTTACACGCGGAAATATCTGCGTATACGATATCTTAGATTGCTTTGCTCAGAATTTTTTGTAGCTTTCATTTCAGCACATGAGACAAATATCCAACTTGAAATGATTTCATGATTACAAAGGAATTTTGTTCCAATACCTATCAGCCATCAAGTTGCAGTATGTCTGTACTCTTTGTGGCATACTGCTAGTTTATTCCAGTCGATAAATTACATGGCACCATGTGTTGCATGTAGTTATAAAGAATTGATTTTGCATGCAATTGCAACCTGGAGGACTTGCTATTTGATCAGGTGATTGTTCAATATAATTGCCAGCACTTTATATCAGTGTTATGATCACGATATATTTGATGATGTAAGCTGTTGTGCGCCTGGAAATTGACTTCGGAAATATTGAGGTATATAATTATCATTGAAGATATTATCAAGCGCTTGCAATACCAATGATACGCCTAGAACAGAATTAAAAATTCCATACTGTTGTGCCTTACAGGACATTGCTTGAAGCTGATATGGCCTTATCCTCCACCATTGAAAATGAGGTTGT
Organism: Notospermus geniculatus; assembly: GCA_002633025.1. Classification (NCBI taxonomy): domain Eukaryota; kingdom Metazoa; phylum Nemertea; class Pilidiophora; order Heteronemertea; family Lineidae; genus Notospermus; species Notospermus geniculatus. The sequence continues at coordinate 27,600 of NMRB01002034.1, read as the reverse complement.
TGTTGCTGGGAGAATAGAGAGGATGCGCAGCTTTCCGACTCCGACTTCAACTACGAGAATGAATTGCAGTCCGCTAGCCTATGGACATCCTTGATAAAAACGATTTGATAGACGTTTGCAAATCGTAAAATGCCATAACTTTGTGGCAGAATAATTTTGACTCGTAATCGGAAGTGCGCATAAATCGCAAATTTCGTAGTCGTCATAGTCGTGTCTCAAAGTCGTAACGACTAGGATTACGACTTCAATATTCATTATTTATCCACACTTCCGATTTATTAGGCCAATTTTTTCTGCCTTCAATTTATGGTGTTTGACAAATTGAAAACGTCTATCACATCGTTTTAATCAAGGATGTCCATAGCGGACTGCAATTCATTCTCGGAGTCGGAGTCGGAAAGTTGCGCATCCTCTCTATTGTACAACTTCAACCACTTCAGTGCCAGTGTAATATCTTTCAGCATTTCTGTGTGAATGTTCTCCCTTTATAATACTGCCAAATTGAGCTGAGCTGGTATTCATAAAAGTTAGCAAATGCTTTTACTTGAGATTTGCACACCAAGGTTCAACGTAAATGCACTACCAAACTTGAACTAAAAGCTTGCATTTCCCCCGATTTTATGAATATCAGCCATTGTCTCTCTAGCTGTCTGTTGTCACTACCCTTCCGATACAAAGAAGGGAACATTGAAAAACAGAGAACATTGGCAGATGTTACACCAGCCGTATTTAGATGTTATGACGCTGAATGCAACAGGTTTCATGTTTCAGGTGACGTCATGACACGACTTTATTTAAAAACTTAAAACTGCAACACTCACCGGGACACGGCACTCTATGTCATGACGCTGCCGTGTCTCAATATACCTAACCATGGCACTGAAGTGGTTAAGTATTAACATGATTAAAGGTACCAGTGCACCAGTGATTTCTGGTAAAATATGGAGAAGTGGGAAAAGTTGCAATAGCTGTTTATGGATTCGTGAGGTCGTCCGAAATAAACGATTACATCAAATACATGTACAGTCCCCCCTCACTATTACGAACCCTCCGGGGTCCAAGCGTTAAGTTCGTACTAACGCAGAGTTTGTAATAGCGAGGATTTACATACATGTCATGAAAGCCAAACGTTGGGTTCGTAATATCTGGGAGTTCGTAAAATCAAGGTTCGAGAGAGCGAGGGTGCACTGTAGTTCAATCAAAGGTCCCATCCCTAAGCAAAACGTAGAATTCATGGCAATTAACTAACGTGCACTATAGGTTGGTATTTTAAAACCCTGGGTGTGTGTTTGTTTGCCATGGTATTCCTGATCCTGTAGCAAGATATCAATGGAGCCGCCGCCATTTCCATTGATCTGGCTGTGTATCCATTGAGTGATATACAGGCGTGACAGGACCATGATCAGTAGATTTGATCATTGGATGGTCGGCCATGCTAAACAGGATGATCAAATTCAAGTATGGTCAGGTGAATCTGCCGACCAAAATGTACATGTAGTCTGCTCTGCCCATGTGAAGTAATATTAGGCCCTACCCTCTATCAAAGTACATGTAGGCCTATGTGTAGTATTAAAGATTTGTTAAAAAATAACTCTTTGAAAAACATTATTGTACCATATACGCAAATATTTTCGCGGGATGATATTTCACAAATTGAACATTTTTTTTCTGTTTCGCGTGGAGTGTTCCCGGCAAGGGCAGGGAAGGGAACTGACTGGATTGTTGGGGGAAACTTGTGCGTAATATTAATATTCATGGCAAAATGTTGATTTCGCGATTTTCGCGAGAATTTTTACATGCGAAAATATCTGCGTATACGATATCTTAGATTGCTTTGCTCAGATATTTTTGTAGCTTTCATTTCAGCACATGAGACAAATATCCAACTTGAAATGATTTCATGATTACAAAGGAATTTTGTTCCAATACCTATCAGCCATCAAGTTGCAGTAATGTCTGTACTCTTTGTGGCATACTGGTAGTTTATTCCAGTCGATAAATTACATGGCACCATGTGTTGCATGTAGTTATAAGGAATTGATTTTGCATGCAATTGCAACCTGGAGGACTTGCTATTTGATCAGGTGATTGTTCAATATAATTGCCAGCACTTTATATCGGTGTTATGATCACGATATATTTGATGATGTAAGCTGTTGTGCGCCTGGAAATTGACTTCGGAAATATTGAGGTATATAATTATCATTGAAGATATTATCAAGCGCTTGCAATACCAATGATACGCCTAGAACAGAATTAAAATTTCCATACTGTTGTATACTTTACAGGACATTGCTTGAAGCTGATGTGGCCTAATCCTCCACCATTGAAAACGAGGTCGTTGTTGCTGGGAGATTGTACAACTTCAACCACTTCAGTGCCAGTGTAATATCTTTCAGCATTTCTGTGAACTAAAAGCTTGCATTTCCCCCAATTTTATGAATATCAGCCATTATCTCTCTACATGTAGCTGTCTGTTGTCACTACCCTTCCTATACAAAGAAGGGAACATTGAAAAACAGAGAACATTGTCAGATGTTACACCAGCCGTATTTAGATGTTATGACGCTGAATGCAACAGGTTTATGTTTCAGGTCATGACACGACTTCGTCAAAACTTAAAACTGCAACACTTACCGAGACATGGCACTTCTTTGTCATGATGCTGCCGTGTCTCAATATACTACCGGTGCACCAGTGATTTCTGGTAAAATATGGAGAAGTGGGAGAAGTTGCAATAGCTGTTTAATGGACTCATCAGGTCTTCTGAAATAAACGATTACCGTACATGTACCGGTACATCAAATAGTTCGAAGCACTGTGCTGTGTGCTAATTGTTGTCAGCAGTGGAAATGCATGCATGACTTATCTTTTAATGAATCATAGAAGAGTTTGTGTGTTTGTTTGCAATTTTCTCCAAGACTGATTAACGGATCGCCCCCAAACTTGGTATGCACATGCAGACAGACCTCAGAAGTGTTTAGGCCTTTTAACGTCATGACGTCACACCGACATTTCTGCTGCGTCGTCCGTGACGTAAGCAATGTCATATGTAACGAAATGACGTCATGGTCATAACGTCCCCAAGCACTCCTAATGAAATGACGCGTCACACCTGAATGGGTATTGCCTAGTTATTATAATTTTAGGACCAATCCCTTAGAAAAATATAATAATTTTGGTGAGTTCTTATATAGCGCTTCATAGCGTATTACACTCTCTAAGCGCTTCACACATTATTACCCCAGCCTATGATTCAGAAACCTTTCTGTACAAACCAAAGGGCAGCCACAATATAGCGCACACGATGGACATTTCAGGCCAGTTGAGAGTTACACTTTTACAGAGTGGCACGGCTGGGGATCGAACCCGCGACCTTCCGATCACGAGTCCACAGCCCTACCATTATGCTACTGCGCTCCCCAGACTTAGAATGTTGATGGTTACATTCGTGGCAATTAACTAACGTGCACTTTATAAGTTGGCATATAAGAATGGTGTGTGTTTGTTTGCCATGGTATTCCTGATCCTGTAGCAAGATATCAATGGAGCCGCCGCCATTTCCATTGATCTGGCTCTGTATCCATTGAGTGATATACAGGCGTGACAGGACCATGATCAGTAGATTTGATCATTGGATGGTCGGCCATGCTAAACAGGATGATCAAATTTCACTGAACATGATTGATTTTCCTCTAGTTAATAAATAGTCCATCATATTGGAAGAGAGCTCTCGATATTGGACCTTCAGTAACTTTATTACTATTCAATCATTGTTCTGTTCAGAGCTAAATGGTGGGGGAGGAAAATTTAGACAGAGATATCATGGCTTGTATTTCCACTTTTCATTTTTCCATCACAGTAGTCTGCACAATTGACCTACCTTCCGCGCACATACCATCCGCGTACCACATGCAGCGTCGGGTACCGTCCTCGTATCTTCCACGGATGTCGCACGGCGCCATGGAAGGCACGCGTGAAGAGTAATGTCATTCGCGTGTCGTGCATGGAGGTCGCGCAGAAAAGACGATGTGACGTATCCATACAGTGGAACCTCCCTTAACGGACACCACTGCCAGGAGCACACCTCTCTATTAAAAAGACACTGAATTTCAGTCCCAAATTGATCATTGCTATTCATTATGACCTCTGTAATCAGGGCACCTATCAATTAAGGACAGCATCTGTCAGTCCCGAAGGTGTCCTTGATAGAGTGGTTCCACTGTACAGTGTACATGGAAGATGCGCAGAACATGTAGGTCAGTTGTGCTCCGTACTGTACATACCGGAGATCCCTCATCATCGTGTCATTATCAAATTCAATTGTGGTTTAAAACTCTGAATACCGGTTATGAAGCATTATTTGTATGCCAATGCAACAAAAACATAAGTTGCATGATTTCGTTAAAAAAATAAAATACCAAAATAAAGTACCAAATATTCCAGCTTTTCGTGTCTGATATGAGGTAACTGATCGAAGCTTAGGGAAAAAACCCTGCTTTATGTGTTATCAACTTTGTTTTCATCCTCTTTTCCTGTTTACAGGTGGTTTTGACTAATGAAATTTTGATTCTAGCTGTAATCCTGCTGTGTCTGTGGTGAATATTGCATATCATCTGATTCATTTCCTTCCTCAGTGTAAATCAGAAACGTTGAAATACCTCCATTGAATGTTCTGCTGAAGACTTTTCTGCAAACGGAAGAACAATGTGGGGAACATCATTGAAATAAGAGGGAAAAGATCTTATACATAAAAAATAGACTACAAATGATGAAGAAAAGACGAAATGAAGCGCATTTAGAAGAGCTTTTGAAAAGCCTCAAAAAGACAGTAACTAACGTTGTGTTTGAGATGTGGAAGAGCTTAGGTACTTTGAATTGAATTTGAATGTTGCTAAAGACTTGTCTGCGAATGGAAGAGCAACATGGGGAACATCTTTGAAATAAGAGGGAAAAGATCTTACATTAAATGAAGACTACAGAAGATGAAGAAAAGACGAAATGAAGAACATGTAGGAGAGCTTTTGAAAAGCCTCAAAAAGACAGTGTTGGAGATGTGGAAGAGCTTCCTTTGACATTGCATGTGGAAGTTGGAAGACCCAAACTATGAAGAACTCTTCAACATACAACATAGATTTAGTAATAGTAGTGTGTAGGAGAGCAATTCTTTGGAAAACGAGCTGAGATTAAGTGCCGAAAAGCATTGATCAGACATGATGGAGAAGCTTTCAGTTCTTGATATTTTGTTTTTAACTTTGTGGTTGTAATTAATTAAGTTAGCCTTGACGTCGACTGAGGAAGAACGCTGAGGTTAGATATGGTGGATACATGGATATTGCCTGGAAACCTTTGATAAGCTCCAAGTGATGAAATCTGTGACTGGCTAGACATGATTAGACATGTTACCGGTAGATAGAATAGCGGTGTGTATGATTTAACTGTGACCATCCTTTTCTCAGTACTATTTGGAGCAAAGCAGTACTAAGAATTGGTTTGAGGCAAATGGTACATATTCTTGTCTCTCTTGTTCTAAGTTTAGCCTTTGGTGAGTGATGGTCATTTTTAAACTATGCAGGTATAGGTACCCTCAGATCTGCGAAGAAGATTCAGCAGAGATAAAGCATTGTTCTAGCTACACAATTTGCCTATTGCCTTGTGGTTTTTAAAGTACATTGTGAAGAATTACTCTGATCATATCGACTCTTTGAAAATTGTTACATCCTCTCACTCAGTATTTTATCAACTTCGCTGTAACCAGGCTGTCTGTGTCTGTAAGTGTATACCAGTAGGGTTCCTTCATGGGCGTTTCTTGAGGGGGGCTCAGGCACCATGACAAGCAGCACCAGAAGTTCACTGAGTTCTCGCTAAAATATTTCAAAAACAAGTCAGTCTTGACCATGTTCATCGATCATGCAATTGCACTGCATTGGTGTCATTGGCGGCCATTTTGGATGATGTGACCTATTTACTTATTGAGGTCAAAGAAGGTCTCTGTCCTTGCTGTTCTTATGATTACTTGGCTCAATAACATTTATCACGATGCAGAGCATGGCATGATTACATGAACAATGAAACCATGCACATCAATTTTTTATTACCGTAAAGTGAAATATTTTCGTGTCCTAAATGTTCATGAATGGCCTAAAAACCTTTCCCGGGGAGAAATATTCATGGTAAAGGGCCTTATAAAAATTATCTGTGGGGACATATATTCGCAAGTGTCGCACCCTATGCTGAATAATGAAGAAGATCGACACCACACTTCTCAGGAAGCTGTTTCCTGGCACGACCTGTCCTATCAGCTGTATACTGCAATGCTTGTTATGTGTTAAAACACTCGTTCGGGGCACAAGGGACACTCCGGGAATGACGTCATGATGGGAATCGCCACGCTGCATTGGTCAACTGGTGCTGATGACTCATCATTATAGGATTTAGCGGGGAACAAAATTCGCATTGCGTATGGTGGGCGTCGCATTCGCGGAAAAAAATTTTTGCGAGCGCCGCAGCAATTCGCGATTTTCACAAAACTTTTCCCTCGAACATATTTCGCTTTACTTTACTCTCCAGTCGTTAACTTCCATATGACTCGACTTGAGCATGGTCTGTGTTCTCAGCAGATCGCACTTGATGATATTCTCACCTACTTGTAGCTCACAGCTGCAGTTGGAATAAGAGAAGAACAGCTTGTAGATACAAGCCTACGCACAAAATATATCTAACACGAAAAATCCCTACATTCGAAATAGGTGGAAGAATGCCTAGATAGCTCAACGATAGAAGACATACATGGGCGATTCCATGAAAAAGAGGACATGAACAGCACAAAATGAAATTGCACACATACTATCATTAGTGGGTTTTTTCATATCTGTATATACTTAACTTTTAAAATCCAAACAGGTTTTTCACATATATCCACATGTCACCTCAAAATAACCCTTTACATGTCACCGTACTATTTAATGCCAAATGCAGAGAATTTCCGGCAGCTATAAAAACCCATATAAATTCCAGGTTTTTTAAGGGATTTTTATTCTCATCACCTTGTCAGCTAAAGCAAAGCCTAAATAATGTAATCAAACTGTGTTTTGACTTTGACCCCCATTTCTCACTGAACATCACNACATACATTTTATTGGCCTTAAGACTATTAATGTTACAGCGGAATGTAATATATAATTTCGCCTTTGGGTGCTGTGTATATATGCTGCCACCGCCATCACGAACATACATATTAGCAGACTAGATAGAGGTTGAGTTTGGAATAATGTCGATTGCTAGTGTACTATAGAAAAGAGGGTGAGGCTGTTCATCCAGGGAGTTGTGATGATCGTATTTTGGCCTTGGGGAGTTCAGGTGAAACAAACAGGTTAATGTCTTGATGGGGCTGAAAATGGAACAAGGATTGGTTTCTATCATCAATTTTACATTATGTCTGACATGTCTGATCCATTTGTATTTAATATAATGAAAAGAATGATGTCAGATCAAGCCTGGTGCCATTTGGAAACTCCAAAACCAGAATAGCCTACACTGATTTCACATCTTGCACGATTGCAGCGCCCCTAGTGGAATTTTCAACGGCCACTTCCGTTTTCAACCTCACGACCAGGAGTACAAGCAAAAATTTCCTGGATCGAGGTTGAATTGCACGCATTGGTTCCCAATGCCGCCACCAGGGATGGATCCCTGGCGGCGGTATCTGGAACCAACATGTGATTTTCAACCTCGACCTAGGAAATATTTGCCTTACTCTTGAGAGTGAGGTTGAAAATGGATTGTGGCAGTTGAAAATTCTACTGGGGAGCTGTGATCATGCGAGATGTGAAATCGGTGTATCCGGTCAGTGCGTTTTGTGGTGCAACCTTCTTGCAAGCCAATGGGTTCTGAGGTTTCCATTCCTGCTTAGAGGACCTGACAGAGATCGCCATATGAAAAACATCAATCGATTCTTGATATTTTTTATCCGCTTGACTTTTCTGCACCCTGAGTAATGTTCAGATGATGTTTACATGGATTATGATATCCATAGGGTGCTTTGTAATTTGATTTGTGACCTGAAACCACTCTGTGCAGACTAGAAAAATATTATGTAATTTGTGCTACATGTATAAACAAAAGTTTTGCTGGACCATGGTAATCATGGTAATTGGTTAACCTTGTTTGTTCGTAATGGTGGTTTTGTGCAAGTTTGATTGCGTGACATTGGCTCATGATATTGTACATAAAAATATAAATGTCATGCGGCTGTTCGTTGCTGTTGTGCAGCAAGCAGTCAGCTGCACGTATTGCCCAAAAATGGCAGCAAAGTTCTAGCGGACCAATGCACAGGAATATCCACGTGATTGGTGCTTGATCAAGAACGAATGGGTCCGCTATATGCATTGAATTGGGCCGTAGTGACACCTATTGGTCAACTCAGTGACAGCTCCTATTGATGCAGCATTGGGTATATGAGATCTAATGTTCTGTCATTTCCTATTGTAAATGGAAAAGCATGACATTTCCATCCATATAATTATAAGGAGCACAGAATAAAGCATGTTATGGCAGTTACCTGATAAATAGGGGCTGATCACTTGCTAGATGAACCTATCAAGACTTTCTGCATATCAGGTGGTTTGAGGTATTAACTGGACTGGTGACCTTGAATTTGTCATATAGGGCCGTATGTACTAAGCAAAGATTATCTTCAACTCTAGTTTGAGCCACAACTTTTCCATTGTCACGTCATGCCCGGCAAACCTGAACAATTGAAAAAGGTGTGGCTCAACCTGAGTTCAAGATAATCTTCGGGTCGTATTTTAGAACGTTCCTTAACGTTAAGGTCGACCTTACGTCTATTGTAAAACCATCGAGAACAATAGATTTAAGGTGGACCTTAATGTTAAGGAACGTTCTAAAATACAACCCTTCGTTTGGTGCATACGGCCCTTATTGTCAATTGTTTATAGGTTGTTAGGTTAATACCGGTAAGAGGATTGTGGAATTGATTGTTTGTGCATCCCCCACTTTGCCAAACCAAAACCATGTCAGTCGGTGATTTCAGCTGGCAAACTACATGGAATGATGCACTGTCACATTCTGATCGACCAATCAGATGCTTTTGCTGTGACCAATCAGAGACATAGTGCTGTGAAAAGGAAAATGAGGAACATGGGGTTAGCCTAAGGAACCAAATCCTGAATGCCATCTTGATGTGGCTCACAACAAATATACAGTACGACTCCCTCGAACACTTGCCATCACCCAAAAGACTCAAAAAAGTGCAACTCAGTGTTTCTGCCAGAGGGTACAAAGGGTACTGTGCGAGTACCCTCAGTCAAAGCAATGGAAAAGGGCCATATTCTTTAATTTCATGGGGGTTTTGCTGTTGAAGAAATTAGTACCCTCAAAAAAATTTCTGGCAGAGACCCTGACATGAGAGTGGGTGATTTCAAAGTTGGTGTTTTAACACAGTGTTTACAATGCATTAAAGCATTGTAAACACCGTGTAAACACTATTGTAAACACAGTGTTTACAATGCATTAAAGCATTGTAAACACCGTGTTAACACCAACTTTGAAATCAACCAATTGTCCAAACCCCATCCTTCGTGACAGCTCTCATGGTAGTCTGCTGTAAGCACCTTTGACCTATTCCGATATACCCGGCATTTATGCCAAACACATCATCAACATTCCATTGCATGTGATGATCATCTGATGATGAGATGTTGGGTCCTTCTAGCTGGTTGGCTGGGAATGGGACCAATTTCTGTGTGTGGAGAGCTTCCTTGGGGATGGCTACATCTGCACAGCCCAGTGAACCAAAGTGCTTACAGTGAAAGAATGCAATGGATGATGCAATACCAATTTGAGTATTCGTCTCCATTACATCACATTAATACAATCACATGATGTCCTTCATCGTTGTGTGAATATGTATATCTAGGTATCTTCTCTGTGTACCCCATATTTTGGCCCAGTTGGGCAACAAATATGGCTGCCAGTAGGCCATTTTGAAAAATTGTATTTATTCAATATCGCATGAACAGTGAGCAGTGTCAAGGTGTAGAATTCTACCTGTGTGAATTGGTATTTAGTAGGCGTAGACCCTCTATGTACCTGCATGTATTCCAAATTTTTGCCATATTCATATGACTCTGATGGATTTTGTTGACTTAACATTTTTTGTCACACACCTTCCTCAGTCTGGCACATTTACACCAGGCAAGTGCATGGTCCCTGGACCATTTCATTCCTGACATTCCTGATTGATTCAGGAAGTATGGCCATAGAACTGGTCATCTCTGTGTACCAAAGTTTCCCTGCTGTTGGGCTAGTTGTACTACGAGTACCAGTACGTCAGGTAGGATTTGGATACCTCTATCCATTATTGGTTTCCATAGGGACAGCTACCTACAGGACCAATGACTGCCATTCCATTCTAATATTGGCTGTGGTTTCCAGAACACTCGGAAAGGAGACAATCTAGCCACTAACTATTGGACTGGTTACCTGTATTCAATTTGTGGTTCACAGAGACCCAAGCCCTACTCCACCCCACACAAAACGTACACCCAACCAGTGTTTTCCCCAGAGGGAGTTATGTCCCCGCCTTAAAAAGTCAAAATTTGTGTTTTTGATCAATAATTCAGTCAAATTTTCTCTTTGTCCCCCCCCCCCCTTAAAAAAATTCCTGACAGAAACACTGCCAACCACGATGGAGACTTTATTGCCGTTAGAAGCCACCACCAGTTAGCGGTCCTAGAACATCATGGAATTTGACGTCACAGAGAAGTACACGCCACGATGTCACCATAATGACGTGAGGCCAACGTCTGTGACGTCAGATTGTGACGTTCTTGGACCAGTGACATCTGATGGTAGTAAAGTTCTCCCATTGAGTTCTGCATGCATCTTTGGTCTCACTGTGCTGATGAGTTGCTGTTGTCTTTAGTTTCAATCCATCGCAATGGGTCATTTCAACTTTTATACAAATATGCCTGCTGCTGGCATTATTGTACAGGTTCAGATTTTTTCATCACCAATATACTTGTTTGTCCAGATCTAGGCGTATAGTCCTACTTCACTGATCGAGAATCAATTCCACTCAGTCAAGCCATTGTCAGGCCTATTGTGTAACAGCTGGGCTTCTTTGCACAACCTGCCAGGGGTGCAGTTTAGTTTTATTACCCTAGTACATCATGTTTTAATAGTGCTATACAGCCTGGACATATGAACAGTGGGAAATAAAATTCTATCATGCTTTGCAGTGTGTTTACCAATGGTTGTCAGTCATCAGACAGTAGCTTGCTTGTCAGCACTCTAAAGCAAAGTTCATTTGCACACGGAATTGGTCCGATTCAGGTCCGCAAAAAATCTATCAAATGGACTTCAGCGTTGTCGTATCCGGACAACTTGGGGCAAACGGACTGGAAACGGATCGGATCCGTGTGCCAATGAACCTTGCTTAACACCTACATTTTATGTTGGACCTTTGTTTTGCCTTTGGTGGGTACAAGGGGCAACGATATCGGCCAGTTCAATTATGAACACAGTCAGGTGCCTATTATGGCCACCAGGTGGCAAAGTGTGAAAACACTGAACGTGCAATTTTGACCTGAATTAATGACCCTGATATTCAGGTGAAGAAATCATGGTCACGTTTCTCATTGTGGAACACGGCGCAGTGAATTGTAACTTGAGTCAGGTTGACTGGGTTGGGATCATGATTCGTCGTGCTGCCGAAGTTGAACATGTTCAACTCTTGCAATTCGTGATCTTTTGATCAATAGCATCGCAGCGTTGAGAGAGAACTGCAATCATGTCAGACCTTTCAGCGACTGATTTGTTCCATGTGGTCATGGCTGAGATGCAAAATGATTTTAAAAAGTCAGTCATCGCCTGTTCTGTGCCATCACAAGGTCGTCTGTGACATCAGTATCACAGTTTCGCCTGTGAGCTGCAGTGTCCGAGATCTTCGTCACTTTGTGTATGGATATCCATCCTGTCGTAGGTTGGCTCCCAATGCATGTATCACACCCCACCCAAGGTACCAATTCTGTGATACTTCTTAGTTGTTGTAAATGTCAGTTCAGTCACAGATTCTTGACTCCCAGATACATGTATCTCACCCAGCCCCCACCCCACCTTCACCCCCGAGATAACCATCCTGTGATACTAGCCTACAGGTTGACTCCATACATGTATCTCACCCTACTTGAGGTAGCCTTCTGGGTGAAAATGTCAGTTCAGTTGCAGGTTCTTGACTCCCAGATACATGTATCTCACCCAGTCCCCACCCTGACCCCCACCCCCGAGGTAACCATCCTGTAGCCTGCTGGTTGATGACTCCCATGGATCGCCCTACTTGAGGTAGCCTACTGGGTTGTAAATGTCAGTTCAGTCGCAGGTTCTTGACTCCCAGATACATGTATCTCACCCAGTCCCCACCCTGACCCCCACCCCCGAGGTAACCATCCTGTAGCCTGCTGGTTGATGACTCCCATGGATCGCCCTACTTGAGGTAGCCTACTGGGTTGTAAATGTCAGTTCAGTCGCAGGTTCTTGACTCCCAGATACATGTATCTCACCCGGCCCCCACCCCTGAGGTAACCATCCTGTGGTACCAGCCTGCAGGTTGACTCCGAATATGTACATCTCACCCTACTTGAGGTAGCCTACTGGGTTGTAAATGTCAGTTCAGTCGCAGGTTCTTGACTCCCAGATACATGTATCTCACCCGGCCCCCACCCTGACCCCCACCCCTGAGGTAACCATCCTGTGGTACCAGCCTGCAGGTTGACTCCGAATACATGTACATCTCACCCTACTTGAGGTAGCCTACTGGGTTGTAAATGTCAGTTCAGTCGCAGGTTCTTGACTCCCAATACATGTACCGGTACCTCACCCTACCCGAGCGAGGTAGTCACCGATCCTACGTCCAGCCCTCATTTCTGATAAAATGGGCTCTTTATGGTAATTTATACAAGGTGATGGTGATAATGAGATTGATTTCCTTGGCTATGTATTCCTCGGTGGCTAATAAACACATCCTGAACAATATATCTCAATCACGCAGGTACTGCATGAGATGGCGAATTAATACCCCGGCTATGTCAGGCATAAGGTTTCCAATAGGGTGGGCTCATGTTCCTAGACGTGTGGCACATGGTTTTCACGTTTTTGTGCATGTCATTGGTGCCTTTCTGTGATATTTTGGACGTTTGCATCGACATCTCGACTCAACTGACAATATACATTCGGTTCTTTATCTTGAATTTTTCATACTTCGACATATCTGAAGGTCAGAAAATAAATTTTCGTCCCGATCATCTGCCGCAGATGGACGTAATTTTCACCTGATCTCGTGTATGTATAATGTATGCGTTGTGTATCAAATATGTTATCATCGCAGCACTGGGTGAGTGATAAGGACTGTATTATTGATTACTTCCTCTCCGTGTAGCCGTCAACATCTGTGAAAGATGCTTCAGCGAGGTCGAAAAACGCATCTGAAATGAATGAGCGTGTCCAGTGCTTGGATGTCTGCCAAATGGTCCGCACTTGCTGGCCTCCGAGTCCGACCATTGTTCCGGATGATTGATAATGGAAAGAGATTTTCTGTGGGCGTATTTTATAAAATCAGTTGCGATCATTCTAATCTTTTTACTGATGGGGTGACAGCAGTTCCTCTGACATGAACAGCTATCAGTTGACGCTCTTGTTGTCCATCATGTTGTAATGTACATGCAGTCATTGATGAATAAGCGATTTCGTCGTTACAATTTTAGACTGGTACCCGGCCTCTACAGACTGGTACACACACGCTCAGATCTCCGTTGGGGCAGAGGTCAGTCGGTATAAACGGAACCACGTGGACAAAGCGAAGCACGCAAACCAGGCCGTTTTCAAAGTCATTTTGCGCAATAATTATTGTTCTGTTGTCAGATATCCACCAGAGTGTGATCTGCACAATGATTTTAAGTCCTAAGTTGGGTATTAATTTCATGGTATTCATCGAAGTGCGGCCAGTGTTTATACCGCTTGACCTCTGACCGCTCTGGGGTATGGGCATGCGCAGTTGTAACTACGAAATCGCTTATTCTCGAAAACCAGACATCGCACCGAAGAGCTTGATGTAAATTACCACTCCAGTCTGATCTGGGACAGTCTATACAAGCCCATGTAATCCAGGGGGCCGCCTTTAAATTCCAATCAACGCGATAAAGAATGGTTGCATTAAAATGTGCTGCTCATAACAACATTTACTATTCAGACTTGGAGCAAATTGAAATATTTATTTTCCCAAGCTCCAGTTGGTTGCCATGGCCACCATCTATAGGATGCATTGAAGCTGTGTCTCCAGTGTGTCATCGTTCACAATGCATTCTCCTTTCACCTTCTACCCTCATCATGGCTTTGGAAAGCAAGATCATATCTCCAACATGGCCAAAATCATGTCTCTTCATTTTCAATACAATTTTCTATAAAACGTTTTGAGTTTTTTTCGATTTTTTTGTTGGGAAGATCTGTATACCAGTATCATATTGTACATTCTGTCACTGGTTTTATTTCATGATCAAATTCCTTCGCAGGGAAGGAGTAGGTCTTCCTTAAAGTGGAACTGCAATGAATGAAAACACCACAGTGTCGCTGGTTTTGGTCTACAGAAATGCAGACACCCTTCAAAGTACCTACAGGACGTGATAGCCAGACACTCAACCTTTTTGGTGGTGCCACTGTCTTCCACCTGGCTTTTTGTAGAGAAACAACAGGAGATGGCATCTGAGTGACAGTCCATGAAAAATAAGAAATATTCCTTTCCAGAGCCCGAGTTTGAAAAAAATTGAAGTTGGTCAGGCTTTTCTTGGTTGCTCCCAAAATGATACTATTGAAAAACTTGACTAGGGTACAGAATCTGTATCCTGAAAATAGTCAATCCAAGATACAGAATAGCACAAAATTGACACACAAAATGATAATAAGCAAGAAGTCAATCTCCAGAATTCACGAATTTTCGACCCCAACCGGGGTCTTTTTCAAGTGGAACTTTTCTAGAGTTTCAGATTGTAAAGTTCCACTTGAAAAAGACCCCGGTTGGGGTCGAAAATTCGTGAATTCTGGAGATTGACTTCGTGCTTATTATCTGAAAATAGTCAAGAGGTCAAATTCTATACCCTCGTTCAATAAAAATGTTTGGTGGAAAACTGCTTGTGACGAAATGAATGACCCGAATTTTCTGCAACTCGTGGGATCGCGGCAAGAGTATTTCCGCATTAGGGACCCTACAGGCCGCCTCCTCATAGTGTGCTCATCAGACCGATCGGTTGTGATGAGAATCTAACTCTGACATGTACCTATTGTAAGGAAAATACCCACCTGAACATGAACATTTGAGCCCAAATCTGTAGGTTGTCAGTTGCCAGCACCACCTGTGATGAAGTGACCGTACTAATATTAGCCTAATAGCTAGCTGCCTGAAGGGTCCTTTAAGACGCAGGACTCGATCTTCGTAGGACTCTTGTCGCAGGAGACAGAGTCGCCAGCTACTGAGTCTTGCTGAGTGCTGCTACTAGTTGCAAAGGTGTCCATACTTCATCACATGACAGAAGAATCTTGGTGTAAAATGAGTCAGGTGACAACTGACATAGTAGCTGTACTTACACTACAAACGAAGTCCGGACTTCTCCTGCTTACACTACAAAATACTGTAAAGCAGGAAAATTTCGCGTGCAGGAAATTTTCGCGAATTTCGCGAGAGTGTATGAGTCGCGAAAATTTCCTGTCGCGAATATGAGTACACGCAAGTGATAAATACGGTCCGTGAAAAAAAACTGAAAAAAAATGGCAGAGACTCGCGAAAATATCCTGCCGCTAATATGTCTATAATTCTTGATTCGCGAAAATTTCCAGCCGCGAAATTATCTTGCTTTACAGTAGGTGGGCTTAATGAAGCCCGGGTCTACAAAGTGCGGACTTCCTAAACCCAGATGTCATGAGTGGGTCTAGGCGAAGTCCGCACTTGGCCCGGGCTTCTACTTCACTTCAGGTGTAAGTGCGATTACATGTGTTCTTACATTGAGAGACCAGTGGATGTGACCTACAATTCACCTGTGATTGCTGGGTTTCGTATTTGTAGTGTTAGTGCTCTGGTGGAGAAACCCGGGCTTCAAATGAGTGCGGACCTGAAAAAACCTAGACTTCTCTTTGTAGTGTAAGTATGGCTAGTGTGGTTAGGCCCCTAATTTGACCTGGAATCTTCAATTGCGATCTGTCGTTATTACAACGCACACATGAGGCTCATCTCCACACACCCCATGACAATTCCATTTTGATATCAAGTATGATAATTTCATGATAATGCTTTGAAGGCTAATGTCATATATCATAGAAATAATAAATAATATAAAGCGAAAGCGAATTATTGCTAACACAGTTGTCGCTTGCTCCATTGGCCCTCATGCAATAAACAACAGAATATTGCATTATGGTTGCTAGTTGATGATAATTAGAAGTAGACAATGAAATGAAGACAGTTTTGGAAACCTACAGTAGTCAATTATTGACGATCAATCCATCGCTGTCAAAGAAAGTGGCACAGAAGAAACATTGGTGCCTCCCTTAGACGTTCCAGAGGGATCGACCATTCTTCATCTGATGGAGAGGGACACTGTCTTTGAGACCACAGGATTTCTCAATGTACTCCAATAGGAGCTGTCAGTCAGTTGACCAGTAGGTGTCACTACCGCTTAATTCAATGCCTAGCGGACCCATTCGTGCTTGACTGAGCACCAATCAAGAGAATTTTTATATTGGTCTGTTAGAACTTTGCTGCCATCTTTTGGCAATCTTTCGTCACTTGCACTGCATCGAATGCCACAATTAGACAGTTTTGAATTGCTTTACTTTGTCTTTGTCGCAGCGCCACCCTATCAGGAAAAAAGTCAAGAGGGTTCCTTATTTGCTTATTATTGTCTACGGCTAATAATGTCATTTTGGTGCTCAATTCAATATTTTGTCAATCCAATAGCTGGTATTCATAAAAGCAAATGCTTTTACTTAAAGGAGCTCGACGTCCAAGTTGTAAACAAACTGGTTTGTTTACAAACACTGGCCAGCAAACTAGTTTTATTCCTTCGTGAAGGTGGCAGCACCAGTAGCGCCCCGCGATCGTTAGACTGGTGCCCGGTCCAATGCAACTCGCTCAACCACTCACTGGTTCTCTATCCACGCTGTGCTGCCACCTATTATCGGTGATATGTACTGAAGTGAATATGTAGTCTCGCGCAGCCAACCGTTTCGTTCCGCAGGTACTGGGACACAAACGTTCGATCCTCAGATTCGGCTGGGTGACCGAGCGGCTGGGTGACCGAGACTAGTGAATATCGTGTTTACAACTTGGACGTCCAGCTCCTTTAAGATTATTGCACAGCAAGGTCTTATGCAAATGTACCACAAAACTTGAAGTGAAAGCATTTGCTAGCTTTTATGAATATCAACCTATATGACTGGATCTATCTCTTTCCAAGTGATGAACCTCCTGCTACGGAGGCATGTGTTGGAGGGTTTACTGTTACATGTACCTTGGCTGGCACTCCTTCTCTCTAGCTCTCAAAGTTTCTGTCATGAATAACATGACATCGCTGTTTCCATGGTGAGGGAGATCTAGGCAAGAATATATGTTCTCGGGGAAAACCATAATTATTGTTCATTTGAAGCAGGATCGCAGAGAAAAGTTACTCGAGATGGCGGAGATTTTCATGCGGAATGAGCTCCACGTTGCTGATAGCTGTAAATGCTCTGGCGTTGTCATAGAAACTACCAATTTCTAGTATGAATATTTGATTGGTTGCCATTTCCTTTCCCCAGCAGATGTTCCCAGCGGTGCTAACCCTTTCTGACCTGGTAACCCTCTTAAAATCTCGAGTACCTCTTGGCATGGGTGGGGGTGGGGGGGCTATCGAATAGAACCATTGACCAGTTATTGTTCTGAGTACAGTGCTCGCAGAATAACAGAGTGCATCGACCGATTTTCACACAAAAGTCACAGTGGAACTACAGTGGTGTAGTTGTGTGGGTCTCCAACTAGCAGTCAGAGGGTCCCGGGTTCAAATTCCACTGTGGCGTGAGACTTTGGGCAAGTCTCGTTGCCTTAGTCGCCTCTCTCCACCCAGGTGTATAAATGGATACCGGTTGAAGACTGAAGAATGAGCAGCTCATCCGAGTTCTACGGAAAGGTTTCAGGATAGATCGGGGTTAAAGTGTAAAGTTGGATGACACCTCTACCGTTGTTGATATCAGACTAAACCCAACTTTAACTTATAAAGAAATGGAGCATGTGGTTGCAGACTCAGCAGCAGGTTGATAATAACTGAGGCCACTTTCCTGGCTTCAGTCATACTAAAGTCATCAAAATGATAAATAAAGTGTAAGTATTTGGGTAGTATGTCATCTACTCCATATTGACCTTCTATTGTCACCAGAAAGTCATCTGCGCTCATTTAACCTGTGATCTTTTACCCCCAATCTCTCTTCATTATGAACGTGAAGATGATATTCTGCCACCTCCTCCGCTAATAATGGTGACGTCCATTGTCAAGATGCACCCAATCCCCAGCTGATGAATCAGACAAATCGACAGCAGTGATCAGGCAAGAAATGCCATCAAGTGTATTGCAATGCGGATGTCAACTTTTACGTCACAGTTAATCGCAGTTTCGCGACAAAAATTGGAAATGCTCAGTACATTTTAGCTTACGTCACAGTTTGTCATATTTTGTAACAAAAATGGATATTCGTTGGTATAGTTTATTTGAAAACTGACGTAGCTGACAAAGGTCAGTTGCGGTGGTTCACCTTAGGAGTGGTGGTTCACCTTAGGAGTGGTGGTTCACCTTAGGAGTGGTGGTTGTATTGGTTTTCCTTTGCAACTCAACATGTCAAATGCTTGTTGTAGGACACTGACCTGATACTCTGCACCAGTACCGTTACCACTTTTCCGTTCAAACTGATGCACTTCATGTCAAATTCTGCGTTTGTTTATGAAACCTTTCTTACTTTATTCTCTGCAATAACTACTTTCTTTTGGATACCGCTTTCAGCTGTCACCGGATGGCATTTTTGTTGAAGGATAAAGTTAGGTCAGTGCCCACTGTCTACTCAGGAACTTTTTGCCTGCCCTTTGGATCACTGTTTGTAATAAATGTGAAATAAATACCAGTAAAGATTTTGAGTANGTGAAGTTTCGGCACGATCGGACATCCAATATGGCCGCCAGGTGGCGTAACCTGAAAATCATCAAAGTGCTGTAACTCAGGAACGACTTGGAGCCAAAGCGCTCCAATGTGCTATGTGGCCCCTGCAGATGACCTTCATGTGCATGTGAAGTTCCGGCCCAATCGGACATCCAATATGGCCGCCAGGTGGCATAAACCCCAAAATCATCAAAGTCCTACTTGGAAATGACTTGACCCAGATTGCTCATAACTGATTTGTACCTCCCTCTGTCATTAGACTATTATGTCCAACCCGGTGAGCACATGGTCCATGGACCATTTCATTATATCAGTCTGTTGGAACTTTGCTGCCATCTTTTGGCAATAAGCGTGGCAGACTGCGCCTATTTCCATCCCTGTGAACCGTTATACCTGTGACGGTGTTTTCGATGTTTCGTCACTTGCACTGCATCAAACGCCACAATTGACAGTTTTGAATTGCTTTACTTTGTCTTTGTCGCAGCGCCACCCTATCAGGAAAAAAGTCAAGAGGGTTCCTTAATATTTGCTTATTATTGTCTACAGCTAATAATGTCATTACTCAATTCAATATTTTGTCAATCCAATAGCTGGTATTCATAAAAGTTAGCAAATGCTTTTACTTAAGATTATTGCACAGCAAGGTCTTATGCAAATGTACCACAAAACTTAAAGTGAAAGCATTTGCTAGCTTTTGTGAATATCAACCTATATGACTGGATCTACATGTATCACTTTACAAGTGATGAACCTCCTGCTACGGAGGCATGTGTTGGAGGGTTTACTGTTACATGTACCTTGGCTGGCACTCCTTAATAGCTCTCAAAGTTTCTGTCATGAATAACATGACATCGCTGTTTCCATGGTGAGGGAGATCTAGGCAAGAATATATGTTCTCGGGGAAAACCAAACCCTCTTAAAGTCTCGAGTACCTCTTGGTGTGGGTGGGGGTGGGGGGCTGTGGAATAGAACCATTGACCAGATATTGTTCTGAGTACAGTGCTCGCAGAATAACAGAGTGCATCGACCGATCTTTCACACAAAAGTCACAGTGGAACTACAGTGGTGTAGTTGTGCGGGTCTCCGACTAGCAGTCAGAGGGTCCCGGGTTCAAATTCAACTGTGGCGTGAGACTTTGGGCAAGTCTCGTCTTAGTCGCCTCTCTCCACCCAGGTGTATACAGGCCTTGCCGTTTGAGGGGCGCGATTTTGCATGCACCTCGCAAACAATAGAATTTCTATTGTTTGCGAGGTGCATGTAAAATCGCGCCCCTCAAACGGCAAGGCCTGTGTATAAGTGGATACCGGTTGAAGACTGAAGACTGAATGAGCAGCTCATCCGAGTTCTACGGAAAGGTTTCAGGATAGATCGGGGTTAAAGTGTAAAGTTGGATGACACCTCTACCATTGTTGATATCAGACTAAACCCAAACTTTAACTTATAAAGAAATGGAGCATGTGGTTGCAGACTCAGCAGCAGCTGGTTGATAATAACTGAGGCCACTTTCCTGGCTTCAGTCATACTAAAGTCATCAAAATGATAAATAAACTGTAAGTATTTGGGTAGTATGTCATCTACTCCATATTGACCTTCTATTGTCACCAGAAAGTCATCTGCGCTCATTTAACCTGTGATCTTTTACCCCCAATCTCTCTTCATTATGAACGTGAAGATGATATTCTGCCACCTCCTCCGCTAATAATGGTGACGTCCATTGTCAAGATGCACCCAATCCCCAGCTGATGAATCAGACAAATCGACAGCAGTGATCAGGCAAGAAATGCCATCAAGTGTATTGCAATGTGGATGTCAACTTTTACGTCACAGTTAATCGCAGTTTCGCGACAAAAATTGGAAATGCTCTGCTCAGTACATTTTAGCTTACGTCACAGTTTGTCATATTTTGTAACAAAAATGGATATTGGTTGGTATAGTTTATTTGAAAACTGACGTAGCTGACAAAGGTCAGTAGCGGTGGTTCACCTTAGGAGTGGTGGTTGTATTGGTTTTCCTTTGCAACTCAACATGTCAAATGCTTGTTGTAGGACACTGACTTGATACTCTGCACCAGAACCGTTACCACTTTTCCGTTCAAACTAATGCACTTCATGTCAAATTCTGCATTTGTTTATGAAACCTTTCTTACTTTATTCTCTGCAATAACTACTTCCTTTTGGATACCGCTTTCAGCTGTCACCGGGTGACATTTTTGTTGAAGGATAAGTTAGGTCAGTGCCCACTGTCTGCTCAGGAACTTTTTGCCTGTCCTTTGGATCAAAGTTTGTAATAAATGTGAAATAAATACCAGTAAAGATTTTGAGTAAATGTCACAAAATTCTAAATACCCCGGTGGATCAGACACATATGGTCCCCTCCAGTATTTCCTCAAGCAATAAATTTTAGGGGGGGGGGAAGGTGATAACCCATGATTTTGCTGAAAAGCCAGGGCAAAATAACAACTTTTTGCATTTTTGGACGATCTTGGGGACATGTCCCCCATCCCACCTTCTAGCAGAAACACTGCCCTCTGTTGAAATGTAGACGTTCCTAAGTGGATGTCTGGAGGGCACCATGAACATTACTGCTGCTGTTACCAGAATTCTGCCGGTACATGCATTAGATTTCACATGTACTAGTATTCTGGCATCTATGTTTGTTGATAATCCATCAATTAAACCAATAATCAATATTTGTAGCTCCCACTGTTGTTCTGTTTATATTCTGCTCATCCCTGGGCTTTTAATGAGCGTTATTTTCCCAGATAATCTTGCAGCATTTATTGATTAAATATAGGATTAAATACCCTTGATATAAATATTGAAAAAATGCGATGTTCCTCCCCTTGTCTCGGTCAGTTGTAAAAACGGCTGGACGTGATCGATGGATAAAGTTACATAGTACAACTGTGCTACATTATGCTGCATGAAAGAAGTGTGTGAACATTTTATCGCTTTGATGCAGTGTCCTTCGGAAGGAGCAGATGGAATTGACAGTACCGGTAACTTCCCTTAATAATCCCCTGATCATCGTCCATCTGGTGTAATGTACAACAAGATGAAATCTCATAATGAATGAGCAGGGCTCACATTTGGGGGCGACGTGGGGCGAAAATTTCGCCCAAAATAACTCCCAGGGAGACATAAAGTCGCCTAAAAAAAAAAAAAAATTTTTTAAGGGGTATATGATCCCCTCTGAAGCATTTTCTGCACCCTAAAATGCCCTAAAATATCATCATTAAGTGTTAATTTCTTGCAAAGAGGCTGAAATCAAACAACTTTGTTAGATGTCGTCCACAAACTTTATGTGAAGTCTCCCTCTTGAGAGTGAAGTCTCCCAAAATTTTGAGGAGGGAGACATTATTTCTCCCTAATTTTAGGCGCAAGTGTGAGCCCTGAATGAGTTAAACAGGTGGTTCAAAACTTGTACAAGGATTGGCACATCTTATTTTTGGATAATACTTATAAACTTAATCATATTTGCATTAATGAATATCAATCAATTATATGTGATACGGTATTAAGTATCTTATTATCATGTCTCTGAAAACTTCCGCACAGTGAGCTGATGACTCCCTGGATAGGTGTAGGCCTACAGGATAGGCCTATGCAGGCCTAGGTTGATCTCCAACATGGGTGCGAACCTGTACGTTTCCACCGTTGTACGGAAATTATGGCCAATTATACATTGTGCGTTTGAAGCTCCGCATCATACGTTTTGGAGATTTTGGGTCGTTTGTATGCAGAAACATCATGAAATACGTTTAAAAGTAATCGTTCTACGTTTGAAAGTAGGATTTGTACGGAGTAAACATGACGAAGTTCACAAGTTGTTTCCGTCCTTATCTAGCATGTCTAACTCCCACTGAGCCGCGGTGACTTCACGTCATATACCAACCTCGTGCCTAGTGGTCGCTACGTGATGCTACCGGTGTGCTGCGCTACATGACCACCATTGGAACCAATTGGACCCAAAAAATGTGGAAAATACCCCAAAATATCAGTCCATTAACATATTGTACCGTATTTTTCGGACTATAAGGCGCGGCTTTTTTTCATGAAGAAGGGTCTAAAATTGGGGGTGCGCCTTATAGGGTGGTGCGCCTTATCTGCAGATAGAGTCCGAAAATTTGATCAGAAGTGTCACAACAAGCTAATTAGCTTGTCACAACAAGCTAATTAATCATACAACCAGGTCAGTTTGATGCATAACATTGCTGTGGTTCACCTGATGACTGCGTCTTATAGGGAGGTGCGTCTTATAGGGCAGTGCGTCTTATGTATGGATTTCGTCAAGGGTTTAGGGTGAAATTAGGGGGTGCGCCTTATAGTCAGGTGCGCCCTATAGTCGCGAAAATACGGTACCCAAAACATTGGCAAAATACCTGAACTCAGTCAATTCACAGATTGTACCCAAAAGTTTGGCAAAATACCCAAACTTCTGTAGAAGAATAATAATACCCAGAAATTTTTTAAGGGTATAAGCAGCACTGAAGGCTTTTCATTAGCATGTTGTGCACTGGATGAGGCCTAGGCCATAGTACAGTGGTTGGTAGGTCGACCACGAAGTTCTTCTCCATTGCTCTGCAACAAGCTACATTGTTGACACGGATAACTGCTTTGAGAACGATCTTGGGAGTTGAGATTAGAGATGTGATGGTACGTGTTCTGAATGTGACACACCCAGATTTGTCAAAGAAATGAAAATCCATTGAATGGGGTACGATTCGTTCATATCAACCCTGAAATAATGTAAGCAAGTCCATTCACATGATCCCATCGACTTTCTATGTGTGCAGATTCTGATAAACCAGTTTCTAGATTATACTTGCTTGAGTTGCCTTGACAACCAGTGATGTTGTCTATAGGCACACCTATAGCCTTGTTTACATTGTGTATGTTAAAGGCAGTCTCTCATTTTAACACCTAAAGGCCTGGATGGCAGACAACATCCAATTTCTTAAAGAGGCATCGAATTCCTTCCCTGCTAAACATACCCGTAAAAGGAGACCTCTATTGACGTGTTATTGCACTTCCGCTTATCAACCTCCAAGGATGGTCTTTACCGGAGGGTGGGGAGATAGTGCCCTCTCCCGAACCGGGGGTCAGAGGCCTGCTTTCTCTGGGCCCGGAAGAGGCTAGAGGAAGGGCAAAGTGGCGGAGTAGGATACGGACCCACCGCTCCTGCCTGTGAAACAAACAAACAAACCTCGCCCCGTGTCATGTTCTGCACCTATCCACCTGCACATTGCTTATTGTAATTGTACATTCTCCAAAACTGGTGCGAAAAAGGCAAAACTACGGTATTGGAGAATGAGGCAGCTGTCAACAAAAAGTGGCAATATCTTGCTCCTATACAACTTTTCCGAAATTCAGCAGCCAGCGCTCGAACTAAGTTTTCCCCTATGCACATCTCCAAAAGAACTCAAAAATTGTGGTCAACCGTGACCGATCCTTTTGTATGGTAAAATGCAAGGGCCTAAAGATTCCCCCTTAAGCTACATTTACCAGACATCCGGAATGCGGTATACAGGATGCGGAAGCGATATGTTGTACGCGAAAATGCATAGCATATACCGCTTTTGCATTCCCCATTCCGGGTGTCCGGTAAACACAGCTTTAGACGCCATCACTGAACACTGAGCACCGTATTTCTGAAAGGGTGTAAATAATGACATCAGTTTAAAACCATTCATGATAGAAGTGGAAACAAAAATTCTTCTGGGAATCAGGTGCATATTGTAGGGTTTAGGCAGCTCGAGCAAAGACACTTGCTGATCAGAGTGGCCAGTATCCGCCTCTCTCCTCCCAACCTTTGTCTAATGGTGCCCAAGTCACCCTCTACCTTATTAGGGTCTAACAATATATCATCAGCGGTGTTGTTGATTTCTTGTGGCGAGCCAATAACTAGCTTCATTCTCATCCTGGCACATATCCCTCATGATGTCGATTGCCTTGAGTCCATTATCTGACCAACTAAGAACTTGTCCAATTATTGTCCTGATCTGGGCTGTAGACATTGATGTCTGCTAGCTTCATTTATACCTCACCGATGGTATAGTGATGGAGGAGAGGTCTTTGGTGATGATTGAAATAACCAAAAATTTTATTTTTGTGACCCTTTAGCAACTGAAGTCCAAGATACAGAATAGCACAAAATTGACACACAAAATGATAATAAGCAAAAAGTCAATCTCCAGAATTCACGAATTTTCGACCCCAACCGGGGTCTTTTTCAAGTGGAATTTTACAATCTGAAACTCTAGAAAAGACTTTAGTCTTTTCTAGAGTTTCAGATTGTAAAGTTCCACTTGAAAAAGACCCCGGTTGGGGTCGAAAATTCGTGAATTCTGGAGATTGACTTTTTGCTTATTAGCAACTGAAGTCATGTAATACTTTTCCATTTGTTCCCTAAAGGGTTTTCACCAAATGGCACTATGATTTTTCAGAGCCCAAAAAAGGAAAGATGAAGTTCAAAACTGATTATTAAAAGTTATGTTCATATGAAAAAATTTTACCAAGTGACCTTTCATTAACCTTGACCTCCTGAATCAAGGTCAAAGCAGAGGCAGTGGTCAGATGAATAAAGACTAGCAAATGCTTTTACTTCAGATTTGTACAGCATCAACTAGTGCATTTGTATTGCAAAATTCAAGTAAAAGCATTAACTAGTCTTTCTTTATTCATACTAGCATGATACCCATGGCGAGCACATACGCACAGGGTGCATGTGGTCAGAGGATGGCATAAGGGGTAAAAAAATATAATGGCACCATAGGCAGTAAGGGTGGCCAAAAATAATGCTGAAGCCATGTATCCCTGAATATTATGGGTTTTAGTAGTTTTTTCAGCGGAAAACCTTCGAAATCAAGGTAGAATCGCAGCAATAGCTCGTGATGGACGGGTAGAGGTGGTGCCGATTGTAAGACTTTGTCCCCTGGACATTCCTCCCCCTCCCGATATTTGCCTCTGGAATTTTGCCCGCCGGACATTTACCCTAGTAGGACATATTTGTCCCC